>JANTCA010075508.1:0-15087 GCA_024741275.1 Chironex yamaguchii
TGTCATTGTGAATCCGCCATTTTGTCTCACTTTTCCGACAATTTATAATGGCCCCCGTAACCATGAAATCGTTTATTCGCCTAATAGCATCCTGATTTCTAGGGGAGTAATTCGACTGATGAAATGATAAGATTGGCTTCCTTGTGTACAAAGGGTAAAGTTATTCAAAAACGTATAGAACGAGGCCGTGCGTCTACTCCATCTACGAGAACTTAATGATTTCCAGCCAAGGTTCATGTATACCTTCTCCCACGATGTCCCCCTCCATGTTACTGTTACAGCAAGAGCAGGAGAGTATTGGACAGAAGTTTTTGCATTAGGTTTGGCAAAATGATGTTTTGACTGAAATCACATACCTTAGCTGGAATATGATAGATTACATCCCCGTAGTCAAGGTGGGGCCACACATAGAGTTTATATAATTCATTCAAAGTGGAGCTGGAGAGATACCTCAGCAGAGCTATACCCCTTCTTGTTTTTTGAAATAGCAGATTTGATATGAGCTGTAAAAGAAAGCTTCGAGTCCAAGATTAAACCTAGATGTTTATGATGCTCCTCCACTTTCTTCACGGATATGTCATTAAAACTTATAACAGGATGGACTAGTTCATATCTTTGTCTAAAAAATAGTAACTCGACAGCTTGTTGTAGTGGGTCAGGATAAAGTCACATCCTCCAATCGTGGGATTACTTGTTGATCAACTTAAGATCATGGTTCAAGTCCTCAGCTGCGTTTGGTTCTTAAACAATAAGTAAAGATGTATCATCAAGCTTAATTTGACATTTTAAGGCAGCAGTAAGATCATTTATATGCACAAGAAATAACAACGGACCTAATATAGAACCCTGGGGAACTCCTGCGGATATATCTCCCTAACTAGATCATTGCCCGGTCAATACAGTTTGCTTTTTACGACCCTTAAGGAAACTTTGGACTAGAGAGATAAATTGTCCAGAGATGCCACATTTTTTGGTTTATAGATAAGACCATCATGCTAGACACTATCAAAAGCTTTAGAAATATCTAGATACACAGAGCGAACATCGACAGGGGGGTCACAGTCAAATTCTTTGAGATTGTATGCGTAATGGAAATAAGTTGGTTGACTATTGAATCACTCGGACGAAAACCATATTGGTTGGGGTTGAGCAAGTCACACGAAGCATTATGAGAGTACAAGCAATCGTACATACGTTTTGTCTTGTCCTGATATGTACGAACATCTTTCCATAAATTGGCACGAGAGAAACAGCACGGTAGTTCCTCTTAAGGTTTTTTTCTTATGAACTGGGACTACCTTTGCAAATTTCCATATTCTGGGAAATACTCCTTATCTTAGGCAGTTTATGAATAAAATTTTTCGAGGGGGAACTAATGTAGCATCACTTAATTTAATCATTCTTATAGAAATTTCATCTCAACCATGTCCTTTGTTTGGGTTAAGTGATCTACTAGTTATAAGTATCTTTTCCCTGGAGATGACAGAATTACTTATTAGGATCGGATTCCCTTGGACTTCAGATGGAATGTCACTGCCTGTGTCTATCGTCGTACATTGGAATATGAAGCAGTCGTTAAATAGTTGGGCCTTTTCAGTAAAATCAGTTATAAATACGCCATTCGGTTACAAGGGTAGAATCACGAGAATTTTAGTCTTATTAAGAACAGTTTTGATTAAATACCAGTAGGTTTTGCTAGAAGGCTCAGGATTTGCTAAGGTTTGAATTGTCTCTCGGAGGTAGTTTTGGTTTAGCATTTTCGATTATCTTTGCACTTTCCGATAGTATATCGTAATTCCTTTGAGTTTCACATGTGGCTGGCTTTTTCACAAAAATTCAATAATCGTGATTTTTTTTCCTAAGAAATTTTTTAACAGCTGGTGTCGAGGTTTGATCGTTTTTACTCGGTTGGGAATGAAATGTGAGTAAATGTTCAATAAACCTTCATTTAACAGTTTCACCTGTTCATTAGGACAATAAATTTTATCAAGGTGCTCGTGCCAGTTATACATTTCGATGCTTTTCATGATGGCAACAAAGCCTGCCTTATCAAAATGCCAAATCCTAGGTGTATAGGGAGGTATTGCTACATTTGAAGCAGATAACCTTCCATAGCCAATTTGATGACGGCACTGCTCCTGTAACGATGGATGCACACCTGGTTTAATGAGGAGGTTTAGTTGATCAGTAAAAATTAGATCAATACAGGATTTGGAATGGCCTATTATATTTGTTGGTTCAGGAAATCAGCTGATCAAGACCAATGTCTTGCGGTTAATGGCTCATATAATTTCCCCTCGTTATTATCAATATCACTTTCTGACCATTGGGTTGGTCTACGGCTGAAGTCACCAGTAATGATAACAGAATACGGCTTTTCAGCTTGGATTTTCAATAGCATTAGTTCAAAAATTATCATACAAGTTCCAAATTTATTTTGATCTTGCCTTTGAAAAATTACTTTTTTCTCGTTATTTGGATCTCATAAATAATACATTCACGAAGGGTCACCAAGTCAGGATGGTTTTTTGAGGGAAGGGAATCTTTGATGTATAAACCAACACCACTTCTTTTTACATTTCGAGGATGATTATTTTTGACAAATGTGAAGCCATTCATTGCTAGTTTATCTTCGTCAATGGAGCTATTGAGGTGAGTTTCTACAACATCAGTTAAGTCATAACTATATACTGAGTTATATGCTTCGATAAGAGAAACTCTTAAGAAGCCATACGCAGCACTGTTATTTAGGTTCCATGAACAGCAATTCAATGTGTCTTGACCGGAATTTGCTTCTACATTGCTACTAAGTAGGAATGTCCTAAAAACCAACCATTGCAAATGAAGTGTATTGCATGTTATACACCCAATACGAAAATATGTATACAAGAAAAGATACTGCTTGATTGCCCAGTGTTTATAACGAACAAACAAATGATTCCTGGTGGGATTCACTTGAGGAGCTCGACACTCTGGTGAACAAATGCTCGATTGTTTTGTGCACTGCGGGGAATAGGAATAACAATATTGTCAAAGTATGCACCATAAAAAAAACTGGTATTACTACAAGTGGCACATTAAGCATTGAAATAGCAATAAAGCTGCAACAAGCCAAATAAGGTTTAAGGATCTGAAGAAAAATTAAATATGGTCTTTAAATGCTTCTCACAAGAGATAACATTTTTATGGATACATTGAAACGCCCAATTGTTACCCGACACTGATTGATTTCACCCTGCATCATAAGGAAATCCTTTAAATAAATTTCTTTGAATAATTTCTTTTCCTTTATTTTATTTAGGCAATCGCTGGATGTTTCCTACCCATTTTCTGGTAGTGTTAAATTAGGCTGGTGCGGCGACTATATTGGTTTGCATAATCCAGTTTTAATTCGAGTTCTTCGAAGCTTGCTTCATACATGGCCACTTTAGCCTCCAGTGCATCGATTCTGTCTGCAAATAGCTTAGTCACAGCTTCCAGTTCAGTTGCAAAAGAGACTTTTATACGTTTTTGTACTGCTTCCATTAGTTCTTCCATGTCGCTTCTTTTCACAATTAAAGAATCTTGAAATGCGTTATTATCTGCAGTTTTTACTGCTTGCTCCATGGTGAGGTTTTGTAACTGACCACGAGTACCTTTGGACATAGCAAGCTTAGGCCATAGTCAACGAAATCTTATCCATAAAAAAGCCAAATAGATATCAAAATTAACACTCAGATCTGTTAAAAAGTTATGTTGTCATACCACTCATTGCTTTTGTAACAAATATCTTCCCAGAAAATGCCCAGCCAGGCGGAAAATGATTTATTTTCTCACTTTGACTACGTGACCGACAGCCATTATGACAGTTAATGAAAAATTTAAAGCTTTGTTCGTGGTGCGAGGGAAAGGTTAGTTTCTAGTTAGTTTTTTTGTTATTCTGCTTTGAAAATGCCAAAAAGCTATATTGCCGATGGAGGCAGCAATCAAGGATTGACGGAGAAGGCTTTAAAATTTTAAAAGTCCCTTTGCCTTCGACATCTGGTATGGTTTCGGATACAGAGTCAAAAAACTACTGAAAAGGCCACTGAGAACTGTACAAGGAAGAAAATAGATGAGTGAAAAAATTACTCTATGAAACAAGTCTATTGAAGGAAGCATGATGGCTGTGCTTACAAGCAGCTATTTACACATAGAATGCTTCTAGAAAGAAAGATTCTTCACTGCTTCAATACAGGGCAAAGAACAAAGTTGTGAGTTGCAGAACTGCTTCACATTCAAAGATTACTAAACGATTTTATATTAAATATGGACAATTATCCCTAAAACAGTATAATACCCAATAAAAAGCGATATTTAGATAGAAACTGAAAATCAGAATACGAAATTTAGGAATATAATTAAAAGCCTGTGTACAATTTCTTCTCTATTTTTTTTACCATATTTGTATTTCAAATGTAATCTGGATTTATATAAAGATATATCGATTAGATTAGCCGCTTTTAGATAAATGCAATAGTCAGTTTTCTACTGGATAGTTGAAAATTGCCACAAAAGGATTAATTGGACTGTCGTGGGACAAATTCAATGTGAGTAATTAGTTAAGTTTATTGTCGATTGTAATTAACCCTTTCGTTTTTTCTTAAATAATTATTACAGTTGTACATATACTAAGCACATTGTAACATTTCTATTTTGTGGTGAATTGAAGACAAAAACGTCGATACATTTAATATCAATCCAATTTCACGGTGTCGTCTATCTTCATATCTTCAACATTACCGTTATTTCAACTTCAGTTTTTGTCTATCATTAACAAGATGCTATTCATGTTTTCAGACAATGGCTTACGCCTTGGTTCCTCCTAAACACGTCCTCTTTTATATTCAGAGTTGTTATTAAGAGCTCTATGAACATCTTTGCAGTACAAAGCTTGAAAATTGCCTTGAAAATTTACCACATTGCGCTAAAAACATACTTAAAAGCTTTTTTCGTCTGACACTCTCCAGAGTATGAAATAACAGAAAATATGGCCACATGTTTTATATGAAACATGTATCGAAACTAGTCAATCATAAACAAGCAATAAAAAAAGACGAGAAAGCACCATTAAAATCTAATAAATACTTTATTCAATGATATATGTTCAGGAACTAAAGTATTAAGGTATGCCAAGGAAAGTACAAGACGAAAGTGAAAATTCTGAATATTTGTATTTTTGTGACATCAATGGATTGATCATTACAATAACGTTCTAAAAGAGTCTTAAGTTATATCAAACGTATATTATAATTGTCTAATTACAAATGAGTCCGAAATAACAGGTACCTAAAGAAGGACACAAAGAGTGATGCTTTCAGAGTTGTCTAAATCCAACATTCTAAAGTATTGCACCGAGTCATGGGTTAGTCATCATCATCATCTTCGATCCCTCGGGCGTTTCCATCAGCACTTTCTCTATCCTATTCCCAATATCCAATTGAGTAACTCCATCGTCTGTCCTGTTGTGCTTAAAAAATTATTTTCCAGAGGAGAAGAAAGTTTAAAAACTACAATTTATTTCACTACAAGCATATGAAAACATGCTCAAGAGAACGGAATGCTTTTCATTTGAACGTAGATAGACCCTTGCAATTGTAAAATTAGTTTTACTACAGATGTTATATCCCAAATCAAAAGCATAAAAAATCAAATCCTCACCTTAAGAGAGGTTTAAAAGTGAGTAATGTGAAAAAAAGATGATTGCATAAGTTTGATTGATGTGTCAATGTCAGCAAAACGTTAGCTTCAGTTGCATCACTTTGACAGATTTGTCCACCTGAACTACGATAACTCGTCACATATTAATCATGTGTCAGCTTATAGCACGTGCGAGTCTGAGAGAAGTGGCAGTTGCAGTATTGTGTCAGACTGGTTGTGGTGTTGCTTTCAAAGGTGTGTCTTCTCAAGTCATCTGCCCACCTGACAATGTGTCTATTTAAGCCGAGTGTCCTCTTCGTGAACAGTTTGTTTTTTTCCATAGCAATCTGAGCCATTATGTTGTCGTTTTCTCTAGGTTTGACCTAGCTTTAACATACACGTACCTGTAATCTAGCTTAAAGGGACTCAAGACACTCTGGCGTTCAGTCTCTTGAAATATTGTCACATAAGATAAAAACAGAAGATAATAGTTATGAAAGTGATGGCATCGTATATGTGTTGCCCAATTCACTACATGATGGCCCTCTCTAATAATGACGTACGCCTGTAATAAAATGGTGAGGCGTCGGAAACAAGAATAAAATTTTGACGCAAGATACGTCATGCATACTGGATAGCAGCCAGAATCCTCGTCGTGACCGACACTTCTTTTGTCTTCGACGACCGTCTAAATTTGGTCTCAAGATTCGAGGAAAACAGAGCGCCACCAAAGACTCGTAAGACAATAACTACGATCAAGATAACGTCACGCCTTCACCATCACTCCTAAAGAGAGGACTGAAGAAAGTCATTGTGGACCATCAGTTTAACAGAGCCATGGCATTGATAGAAATGGATATGATCAGAACTTTGTAGTAATTTTAAACATTGAACTTTGTAGTAATTTTAAAAGGTAATTAATTTTGTAAATATTTAAATGATTTTTAATAATATAATGTAGCAACTTTGTTGTTGACTCGACCGCTGTTTTACAGGCCTTAACTTCTTGCGGCGTTTCCATAACAAAATCTTTTCATTATATCCTAAGTCTAAATTAGCTAACTTATGCTGCCATTGACAATAAGAATATACAATGGTGGTGTAATATCTTTTGTAATGCACGGATTAGACGTCTGGCATTGGACAGCAAGAAATGAAAGTGAATGTTTTCATTACCTCCGGCAAGGAGATTTTGTTTTTGACGACTTTTGTTTGTTAGCAAAATAAGTCCAAAAGTTGTGAACGGATTTTGACGAATTTTTCAGGATAGGGCAGAATTTGGCTAACTTAAGAATGGTTAAAAAACTTTTGGTGGTGATCAAGATCACTGTATGGATCTAGGAATGAAACCCTTGATAGTGGTAGTGAAAGATAATCCAACAATAAACAAGAAGACAAAGAGATCCTCTTATACTGTTAACACTTTGAAATCAACAGGCAAAATACCACCCACAATAGCATTTTGCACCTTTGAAAGTGAGAAGTTGTGAAATTAAATCAATTCTTTAAACAAGCAAACTCAAGAGCCCCCCGATTAACAAATGAGGAAACCATCAAAGGAAAATCCCTGTTAATAGAATAATAATAATAATAATAATGGTCTGGTGGAGGTTTGTCCTCTCGAAGTGCTTCTAGTTTGAAAAAGTGCGCCAATTACAACACCATGTACCAAATGAAACTAACAAGAAGATTAAAGTGGTAGGTAAGAAGAACAACACGTAGATGATTTGGTCATCTGTGCAGAATGGATAAACAGGCATCGGTTTGGAAGTGCGAAGAGACGACCTGAAATACAACTTATGGCATGGCACAAAGACAGTTGAAAGAGATCTAATGCAGATGAATATAGCTTTGATTAAGCAAGGGAATTAGTGTGCCCAACATGGGGAATACTGATACTTATCGATGACGTTAAAGACGACGTAAAAGAAATTAGTTACCTGCTCAACTGGAGTAGCAGGGGACATGTCTTTGAAAACCAAAAGAATACAACGTGGTAATTAAAACACACTCTGCATAAAATGACATTTATTTTGGACGATTGATCACCGTCATATTAATCACCACCATTTATCACAAGAAAATAAATATTTTATAGCATTAATATACATTTTCATATCTATAATTATTTACAGAAATTTGTATCGACTTTGTCGCCTCTGGGAAATTTAGTCTCAGAGTTGAAATTCCCATATAATGTAATATTACAATTTTGCAAATTATGTCTGGACACATGGAACAGAGATAACATTGGGCAAATAAATATTTCATGGTTACTTTATCCCCACGGTAATGTCCACGATAAAATCGCAAAAATACAAGACAAAAGCAAGTGGCAAAGAACGTTGCATTGAATACTTTTCCGAGTATCGTTGGATTCACTAAACGAGGACTCGAGCCTGACTGCTTTTATTATAGATAAATAATAGTTTGTTGTAACCAATGGACTTCTTAAATTGAAAAGACCAGTAATTCTTTCTGCCTCCGCATGGCATCCTTCAAACTGTAAGACAGAAAGAATAAATATTGAAGTACAAAGACGTCACTGTAGAAATAAGTCGATACGCGAGTTATTGCTGTTGTAATTAGCCGTAATAATTTGGCAAACCTAAACATGGCAATGCAAATCTAAATGCACAGTGACATAGCTTGATATTAGTTGTTTGCGCCAAATGACACTGCAGCCTGTTTATACTATTTAGAAAAGGAGACATATCGTGTACCATTTTACATTTGATATTTCAGTAGAAGCACATTCAGGTTGCACCTATTCAAAACACATACGTCGGTTAATTATCAGGCAAACTGTTGGTACGAGTAAATTTCTATTTGAGACTAACTTTCCCCTCTTGTAGACCAACAAGCCCAAAACTGTAGATTAATACATCATTTTCCTTCATTTATTACCATATTCTGACCACATTACTCCTGAAAATATAAAAAAGCAGTAGCCAAATCAAAACGACCAAAATCCCGTTACCTGCTGAGAAATTGTGTTTTTCTCTGCATATCCAGGCTGAATTATAATAACAAGATCTCCTTCAGCACTTAGGTAACCACGAACAGCACAATAACTCTGAAAGAAAGCGAGAAAAATACATACCAAACACCTTTTCAATACAAATTTTTATATCATCTATTGACATCCCATAGAAAGTTCAACAAAAAGGCCTGTGAAATTTCTGAATCCTGAACAAAGATGTTTTAAACTCGTGAAAATCTAATGATGATGATTGTCTTAATGTGCAAATGATAAGATGCAACTATCATATGTAAATATCCGCAAACATCTGCCAAGCATAAACCATCATTCAGATATTTCTCTTACATATTAAGTCGATTACAAATGCTTAAAAGTATCGGATTTTGCTTGTTATTGCCTCCTCGAAGTAGCACTATCCTCCGTCTTTATCATGTTGTAAACATCAAAAGGTATTGACAATAATAATGTATTCCTTCTATTTGCTATTTGAGTAGACCCAATAAACATTACATTGTAAAGTTTGCATATGTGTTAGTAATGTGCAGCTTTAACTTGTCCAGGTATGAAAAATGTTTCGAAAGATGAATCTGATAAGCACAAGTGAAACAATCTTGATGTTACTTTTGACCAAGTAAACATCAATTTGGTTGTCTTCAATCAAATCAACTTTACTTTTTCTCCTTTGGAAATTGATTTACGTTCTGTGCATTCCATTTCAATAAGTATCAATTGCAGAGCGCGATTGAGAGAAAATATATCATTATCATCAAAACAAGAACAGATGCAGATAAAAATTGTTGAAATCAACTTGTTGTTCCTTACTATATATACTAGCTGCTGGATCTGCCTTAGGATGTCTCTTACAGTCACTGGCTTGTGGTTGACAAGTAGCACGTGATGTCTTATCTCTGCTGTTCTGTACAATGCTCTCAGGACAGCACCTGTGGAGAAGTATAACGTTACAAAAAAGAGGTTCATGTCCCGTCGATACAAAAGCACTTTTTAAAATGAAGCGAAACCAAGAAAATCCACTCACGACTATTTTCAACTAGTCTGAAGACAGTTAACATGAGGGCACAGTTACAAAGAAGGTTAAAATGCAGAAGTAATCAGATTTTTTACCACAAATGAACCAAAACATTTATAGGAGTGGGGCTGGCATGTGACTAATAAAAATTTACAATTTCTTTGTTAAGAAGAGAATGATCCTCCAATTTTCCTCCTAAAAGCCTTAGTAGATAGAATGACGACGTTCATAAGATGAACCCAAGGTTTTCTGTTTAGCATCCAATGCTCTGCATAAAATAACCGACATCTGTAATCTTCCTCTTCCCTGCATCTGTCTTGAGACATCAATAAGTCTCCTACAAATATTTGCTGATAGGGCTGAGTTGATGTTATCCTCAAGAGAGGATAGGTTATTTTCCCTAAGAACGTATTTGTTGGAATCTTGAAGCACTACTTTTACACATTTCGTACCTTAGAGGTCATATAAATGACACTTTTACTGACCTATTCCACCCATCCTCGTTCCAATAAGGTGTGATTAGTCAAAATGTGGCACGGAGCTAGCAAGTTTTAAAAAATGGATGTTTCCCAATGAAAACGTACCGCAGATAGGGCAGCATGTCAGTGGTGGTATATATGGCTTACACCCTTTGATAGTAGATGCAGCACAAACAATATCCTCACATCGACGTTTTGCTAACTTCTGTTGGCCTACAATAAATCAAAGACAATGACGAAAACTTTCAGCTTAACCTGTATTCTTAGTAAAATAGTGAACTGCGCACGCTAGGGTTGCGTGAGATATAAGTTGGTCATAGTATGTCACATTATGGCTGGTGTTAAGTTCATACGGCTAAGATTATAAACGACTTTTATGTAACTATAACTCAAGAATTCCTGGCAATAATTGTGATTTATTTTACGAACACAACATGGATTCACCAAAGAGGATCTAAATGAACATTTAAGACCAGTAAATTCTACGCCAAGAAAGAAGCCCTAAAGAACCGTAAAAACCGCCCTACAGAACCGTGAAACGTGCCCTAAAGAACCGTGAAACGTGCCCTAAAGAACAGTGGAACGTGCCCTAAAGAAATGTGAAACCTACCCTAAAGAACCCTGAAACATGTCCTAAAGAACCGTGAAACCTACCCTAAAGAACAGTGAAACATACCCTAAAGAACCGAGAAACATGCCCTTAAGAACCGTGAAAAATGCCCTGAAGAAAACGTGAAACCTGCCCTAAAGAACAGTGAAACATACCCTAAAGAACCGTGAAACATGCCCTTAAGAACTGTGAAACATGCCCTTAAGAAATGTGAAACCTGCCCTAAAGAACAGTGAAACATACCCTAAAGAACCGTGAAACATGCCCTTAAGAACTGTGAAACATGCCCTAAAGAAATCGTGAAACCTGCCCTAAAGAACCATGAAACATGCCCAGAAGAACCGCTAAACCTTCCCTAAAGAAGTGAAAAACCTGTCCTAAAGAACCGTGAAACATTCCCTAGAGAACCAAGCAAGATCTTCTAGAGAATCTGTCTGAATTGAAACTGACATCTCCATAGGTATTCGTATGACCCAAAATTTCATCTTGGTGTTTAGATTAGGGAGTGTTAACCTAAACTGTGTCGACAGAGGGAATTTGTGGTTCTCCTCGAGGTGTTCCACTAATTCGATTTGGTGCTCATCTTATCATCTTACTTTTGCTTTCTTGTTCTTTCATTCCTTCGTACTTTCTCCGTTTGTCTTTCTCGCCCAAAATAGTTACTCTATTCTGACGAATCTATGTGATTAGTGTCAGACAAAATGCTTTACAGACGTCAGTTTCACTTAAGACAATCAGGAAAATCTTCTAAGAACTAGGACAGGTGTCTTTGAAAACCAAGAAAGATGAAAAACAGAACAAACAAAGATGCAGTAGAGAACGAAGACAGATGCCCTAGAGAGCCAAGACAGATGACCTAGACAACCAAGAAAGATGACCTAGAGAACCAAGAAAGATGACCTAGTGAACCAAGAAAGATGACCTAGAGAACCAAGAAAGATGCCCTAGAGAACCAAGACAGATGCCCTAGAGAGCCAAGACAGATGACCTAGAGAGCCAAGACAGATGCCCTAGAGAACCAAGACAGATGACCTAGACAACCAAGAAAGATGAGCCAGAGAACCAAGACAGATGACCTAGAGAACCAAGACAGATGCCCTAGAGAACCAAGAAAGATTCTAGAAAGCCAAGAAAGATCTTCTAGTGCACGAAAGAGATTTTCTAGGAAACTAAGGATGATGATAAACAAAAACATAATACCATAAATTTAAGGGCTACAGATACTTTTCATTTCTATAAAAAGAGATCTCGTTTCTTCATTTCACATATCGTTATGCTTAAAAGTTGTGATGCCAGTCAAGCAAAGAACACTTCACAGGTACTTTTGTATCTCGGTGACCAAACTGACAATGAGAAGACTTGGACTTACCCTTGCCAGGAAGGCCATTCCAGTTAACACATGAACCCAAATAATCGACAGGAACCATAGCTTTGTGAAGATCAGCTTGATTTGCATACGTAGCCCCATCCATTCCACATACCTGAACAGGAAATTGCAGTTTGCGACATTCCCGATTCTAAAATGAAAACAAAAAAATGCAAACCTCACAAAAGCGCAAAGTGTGGCAGGATCTTGAGTTAAAGCACAGGCATGTAAGCGTGTAAAGTTTTGTATAAATTTTGTGTGTTTTAGCAAATCGCATCAAACACTTCAAATGTTATGTTCACTGGCTTTTAATTGTTCATTCTATTGCATCCTTTCGATTGCTTGATATTTATTCCTACTTCACGAGAAGCATTAAGTAACGTTACGTGCATTCCCAATGGAGTAAATCGTTGGCGAGATACCTTTTGCCTCTATCGAGCTAAAACCCATCATCTGTAAGTCAATGTAGATTGTTCTGGGCCATGTTATCACTACACGGCATCTTCTGGATGATGGGTTTAAGTTCGACAAGTCTCCAGTTGGAACACTCCCAGTAAACAGAATCACATCAGATACAATTCTAAGCCTCTGAACAAGTTGATGAAACCCACGTTTTATTAGTTCTACACAGATTTTATTCAACCTTGGCTCTTTGCTATTCTTCAGTATTTAGACACTTTTCATGACGAATCCCAATTGTACGCCCTCAAAGCGTCCATCTGCCAAGTCGGATATGGATGATCTAGAACTTCACTAAACTAGCGGTCTGGTCCTCCCATCTTGCAACAGTGCCGATATTTCTCTTTGTCTTTCTCCATTTTTCTTTTCTCTCCTCTTGCGTCTCCTTCCTTTTCTCTGTGGGATCCCAGGTGACAGCCGTTATTCACTGCTCCTAGTGGCTTCGTCTTCCTTCGTCCGGTCTTTATGAATGTCCTTCGCACTCCAGTGCCTCTGACTCGGCAGGAGCAAGGATATAAAGTCCGATAGACAGTTCTAGGTGGAACATACTTTCTGTGATCTTTGTCCTTGACTTTTTCGACAGCAGATAACGTATTTGCCAAATAAACAAGTAGTATCTGACCCAACGCCGTCATTAAATAATTCGATATTCTGCAATAATGATCTTTACCTTTTGCTGACAACAAGGTAGTCACTCTTGCCTTTTCTGTTATTGTGAGGTGATCTTCACATCTCTTTGTGAATGCGCTTATGATCGCAACGGTTTAAAAAGATAACATTAGCCGGTTTGCATAGCAGAATCTACGACGATTCTCATTGTCATGGTTAGCTGTCGTTCAAGCAAATGGAGCATTAAGTGACTTTATATCAAATTTACTGTTACAAATCTCAGTACTTAAGACTGTCAGGATTAACGTGACATCAAAGATAAGCATTTGGATGAGCACTGCTTTTCTTTTACCCCAAAATCTATCCCTTTTTGCGTTGCACTGTGCCATTTTGAATAATATTATCAAATGTCCACAATACTATTATTTTTAATAACTGTTAGAATGTATAACCAAAATGGCAATAAGTCAAAATTGGAAAACAAGGTAGACGAGAAGAAAAAGCTTACTTGGCAGGTATTTCCATAGCTTACTTCGTCTTCAGAGCTAGCACTTCTGCTTAATGGCTCTGTAAAACAGAACATTATGTTTGTAATACGTAAAGTATCTTATGTTAATTAACTTGGTAATAAGCACGTTGCCATTTTCTTTCACTTCTTCAAATAAATGTCTCATTGTCTATCGATACTACAGGCAATGAATCAGACGACATTTTCAACCACAGTTCTCATTTTGAATCATAAACTCATCCATAAAGCATTTCGTCTGATATTGATCACGTATGTTCTTGAAAAGACACGAAAGGATGGCAATCCTGAACGTGTAGTACAGCTAGGATAAGACGTGGCCAATAAAACTGAAAATATCTACTTTTGGAAAAGGTAAAACAAGGAGTAACTATAATAACGACTGAAAAAAACACCAGTCAATAAAGGGTTATAAAATTAGTAAAGGATGTTTGTAGGTTTTAAGCAGCCAAACCCTTCCAGACACAGGCCAACCATTTAATTCATGTCTCTCCGCTGACTCTGAACATTCGTCTCTGTATTATATGTATACTCTATCTATAGAACTATGCCTGATCAAATAGCGACACTATAGCAACTGACATATCATAATTCTTCAAAAGCTTTTGTCACTTTCAGTTTCTGAAAGGAAAATAACATTCCTGATTATGAAATATTAGATACTTCTGAATTTTCTAGTCACAAATTCCTGACTCAAGTATATCGTAAATAAATAAAAATCAAGAAACAAGGCTCTTCATCGGTGTACCTCTGTGTAAAGTGTTATTAAAGAATACTATCATATCAAAGAAACATTTGCACTTGCTTGGTACATACCACATTTGTGCTGAGGGCAAGCCATTGTCCTATCTAAACACACTGTTCTTTCGGTACTACACCTAATAAGAAATGGATGTCTCACTACAGGTATTACAAAATAATGACAACAATCTTATACCGACAATGAAATACCCGATAAGGCTGATCACATTACGAACAAAATAAGAATGCGAAGCTTAAGTATGACACGAGAAAAAATTCAAAAGTGACTAAGGCAATAACTTCCCAAATTTGCTAACCACTTTCATTCATGCTCGTCTGTCATTTGTCTGGAAATATCTACCCTAGTACTCTTTAACAGATACACTTGCAGGATACTCGGGACCAGATACAAAGAGGATATTGAGGAGGAAGCGTTTAAAGAAGCAGAAGCCAGATGTCACAGAAACCAGACGGCAGGGGAAGGAAGAGGAGAAGGCAGGGGAAGGAAGAGGAGAAGGCAGGGGAAGGAAGAGGAGAAGGCAGGGGAAGAAAGAGGAGAAGGCAGGGGAAGGAAGAGGAGAAGGCAGGGGAAGAAAGAGGAGAAGGCAGGGGAAGGAAGATTATCATTA
>JANTCA010075519.1:0-15087 GCA_024741275.1 Chironex yamaguchii
GCAATATAACTTGACATTGGCTAAATTTTGACGATAATAATAATAATAATAATAATAATAATAATAAAAATAATAATAATAATAGTAATAATAATAATAATAATCATCATCATCATCATCATCATCATCATCAATATCAAAAACTGAACAAGGAGATAAGAAATAAATGTAATGAAGCAACAGAAATGTGGCTGAATAATAAGTACGCCAAAACAGAAGCAAAAAGTCTTGATGAAGTGCACCAAAGGGATGCATGACGAGATCAGAGAACTCACAGGTAAAAGAAAATCATGAGCACAAAACGGATACATAAGAGTAAAACGTGGCTCAATGCTAACGGATAGAAATGAAATCTTAAATAGATGGGCAGAATACATGGAAGACTTGCTTGAAAACAATAAAGAAGACAAACCTGAAATACACAAACCAATGGAAGATCCAAAGATTCTACAAGATGGGGTTCAATGGAAAGTCCAAAGATTCTACAAGATGGGGTCCAATGGAAGGTCCAAAGATTCTACAAGATGGGATCCAATGGAAGGTCCAAAGATTCTACAAGATGGGGTTCAATGGAAGATCCAAAGATTCTACAAGATGGGGTCCAATGGAAGGTCCAATGATTCTACAAGATGGGGTTCAATGGAAGGTCCAAAGATTCTACAAGATGGGGTCCAATGGAAGGTCCAAAGATCTTACAAGATGAGGTCTGAACAGCAATGAAGACGACGAAATACGGTAAAGCCGCAGGGCCGGACAACATCACAATAGACGTTGTAGCCGTTCTTGATGAATGAGGTATCGATTTTATTACGAATTTACTTAAAGACAAACATGACCAAAATGGTGAGATTCTAAAGGAGATCTATTTTTATAATGCTTCCCAAGAAAGAAGGTGCAACAGAATGCGACATGCATAGGACAATACGTCTTATGAGCCAAATTACAAAGTAGTCACTTCGAATGTTGATGCAAAGAATGAGAAGCGAATATTAGATTTCAAACAGTCAATTTGGACTTGTGGAAAATAAAGGAACAAGATATGACATCTTCACATCGTCAATGATGATGAAGAGAACAATTAAAATGAAGACAGATCTACATCTTTGTTTTATCGATTTTGCCAAGACCTTCGATAGAGTCAAAAACAATGAATTGTTCAAAATTCTAAATGGATTAAATATAAATGGAAAAGACCTAAAGATTATAAGAAATCTCTATTGGGATCAAAAAACAGCGACGAGATTGGATGGAGAAACCAATAAAGAGGGGCGTGCGCCAGGGTTGCGTCCTCTCCCCAAAATTTTTCAACATATAGATGATCATCCGTGATATCAAGGATCTGGATGGTGGCAGTATCGGAGGATTGAATATCAACAATCTTCGTTATGATGACGACACTGTTGCAGAATCAGAAAGTCAACTGCAGGACAATGTCAACAAGACAACAACAGCTAGTCAAGAAAAGGGCCTAGATCTAAATGTAAACTAGACAGAATGCATGGTAACATCAAAGAGAGTAAAAGGACCTGCGTTTCTCAAGGAGAAAGCATTAAACAAGTGAACACCTTTCAATATCTGGGATACTCCATCAGTGCCCAAGGAAAATATGTTTGCCAGAAGTGAAAAGAAGAATAGCTTTGACAAAGGATGCGTTCAACAGAATGAAGTCAATTATGAAAGACAAAAACGTCTCACTGAACATCAAACTAAGAATCTTGAAAACATATATATGGTCAGTCCTGTTGTTGACCGGTGAACGGTGATGACGGGAAGAATAAAAAAAAGGGATCGTGGTCGACAGAGGCTGACATACAAAGCTTGAACAACTGGGCAACAACGGGAATGAGCAGTAAAGCAAAATTTCTAAGAACAGCAGAAAGACGGGAGGATTGGAGGCGCATGACCGCCGATGTCTGCAACAGGCCTGGCACGTGAAGGAGAAGAAAACCACTGAAAGGTAATTACATTTTTGCTCTATAAACGTGTTAGTTTACATAGCATTTGTTAAAACGGCCAATTAGTATATTTAATAAAAAGATTAAGACAAAGGGGAGTCGCCTCAGGAGTACAGTATATATAGTACAGTAACCTAACCTCTTATATCAAATTATGACATATACTTCTATTGCCGTAGTGTCATCAATTTGCGCGAGAATTCATAAAGTCCGGATAGAGGCATAACTATCCAAATATAAAATACTGACCCCTCTGTTCACGTAGTAACTCTAACACTTCCAATTCCAATTTAAATCTTAAGCTACCATAACACTGTGAATTAACAAAGGAACTGGTGGATCTCAGAGTGCTAATCGATCTCAGGAAACGTTTCATTATGTGACTAAAGAATCTCCAGCTCTGTGTGTAATTCCCGCTTTCCAAACTTCAGGCAAATCGAGAAAAATGGCCCGGGTTAGGACGAAAATACAGCCAATAGTTTAAAGATAACACAGAAGCTCAAACTATGTCAATATAATTGCCTATATGATAACACTTTCTCAAATAATGTATCACTCATTCATTCGATCCGTTAGACGGTGATTGCAACAGATTTCAACATTTGTATGATAAACGTATTAGCATAAGCTGGAGTGAACGCCTGTCGGAATATCAATCAAATTAAAAATAACCAAGAAATAGACACATTGTACGAACCGACCAACTGATTAACTGATCAACCAAAAAATGGGCTGATTATCTAATTAATTAGCGAACGGACGGACGAACGAACGAACAATCGAGAAGCACATGGAGAGTGAAAACCTATGCTACACCAATGGGGTCAGGCAAGTTTTCTGGCTTTCTATATATGGAAATGAGCTGCACTAACAGGGGGATCCTGGTAACTAGGTTATCTCAACGAGGGCTTACTCATTAGTTGTGGTTTTATGAAGATATTATTATCCAAAATTTCAAAATGAATCCAGAACCTAGGATTTGATCTGAATCATCATAAAAAATAACAATGTACAAGTGAATAAAAATATATGTTTATAAATATCAATAAATTAAATAACAAAAAATAATTCAACAAATTCAGATGTCATCCATAAATGCCAATTAACAACGAATCAAATGAATCAGGCAATTTATCAGTCAACTAATTTCACCAATGAATGACTAAGCGAATTAATTAATGAACTTATACCATCAAATGAAATTGACTGTTCACTGAAGCTGATCAAGTTAGCTTACGTTCAAAATATTTGTTCCTCTTTACTACCTTATCATCGGGAACTGACTCGCATCGTCATGTGCTTCCAATAAACACTACTATCAGTGTCAATAAACGCCAACAAATATCAGCATTCGAAAACAAACAAACGAATGGACCGCCTTGAAAATTTGCGACATTGCGCTAAAAACATACTTAAATTTTTTTTTCGTCTGACACTCTTTAGAGTATGAAACATCAGAAAGGAAAGTACAAATATATGGCAAACTTTATATAAGAAACATGTATCGAAACTAGCCAATCATAAACAAGAAAGAAGACAAAGGGAACACGAAAAAACAAAGCATTATTGGAAGAGTGCAAAAGAAAAAACCCCAAACTAGCCTACTGAGTCCGGGTTTTTTATTTCAATGCAGACAAAATCCAATACACTTAGATGGAAGGACGCCCTAGCGATACCAATAATCCGAATTCTCGTCCTTATACATTTTGGCGAATTCTGAATTTCCTAGTAAATGTCGGCCTATGGCAGAATCGCGTGTTTTGGCAGTCATCTGCGCTTTGCAGGCGCGACAAGGCCGTACTCTATAAGGAAATGATGCTAGGTGTACACTGGCTGGAACATGTTGGTTCAACATGCAACCATTGCAAGATCTGTATGGATTAAATATACACCATATGGGGGTCAGTTACTCGCTTGTGTAACAATCAGAAGCAACAATCTCAATAGTGAAGAACAATAAAAGGTTTCGAAGTCAGAAAAGAGGGCCAAAGACATTTTTAACGTAACCGCAAACGGCTATGATCAGCGGGACCGGTTGGCAGTTATGGAATGGATAGCGAGACTAAGACACTTAACTGTGTTAAAGACACATTTTCAGTCAATACTCGCAGTATACATAAATATTGGTTGACAGTACAGTAAACTGTGACCATACGGAAAGCAAAAACGAAAAATTTTACTTTTATACGAAGTAATTACGACAGACAGGTGAGATTATTGACTATGACCTAGCCCGGCTACCGTAATCCACAGGCTTTTTTCCCTGAAGACTGGAACCGATCAGTAAAAAACAGAAGGGAAGAAACTGTCAAAAAAGCAATTGGAAAAATAATTATCTTTTTACCCCAGATTATCTCCTATCCCTTAGTAACTAACTAAACAACTAACTAAATAACAAAAAAACCCCACAAAACAATCAAACAATCAATCAATCAATGAATAAACAAATGAAAGAATGAATGAATGAATGGAATGAATGAATGGAATGAATGAATAAATGGAATGAATGAATGGAATGAATGGAATGAATGAATGGAATGAATGGAATGAATGAATGGAATGAATGAATGGAATGAATGAATGGAATGAATGGAATGAATGAATGGAATGAACGGAATGAATGAATGAATGAATAAATAAATAAATATTTAACCAAATAAATTAGTTGATAAATAAATACACAAATGAATTTTTTCTTACTTGTGTTCTTTTAACACTTTCTCCAATTTACACGTCTTAGAATCCCAAACGTAAATTCCTCCATCATATGATCCACAAACCACATACTGTGCATCTGGGCTGCACATGGAAGAAATACAGGCATTATTCTCGAAATTTAAGCATTGGTCGTAAGTAATAGGAGCTGAAATAGCACAACAGAAAAATAAAGTTTGACAAAGCCTGCCAATTTACATCTATTGATCTACACAACCCGAAATGAGTCCAGCACAATTGCTTATTCATGGGGCTTATGACGGCGACTACGATCATGGTTGTAGAGGGGCTTTTATACAAAGAACCACGATAACGCACCGCTATGTCTGGAATCATCTGGGGTCGACTTTTCACCCAGTTTTATTCCATTACCATTCACAATTACAAGAATTATTCTCCTGGATACTGAGTAACTATCATTAAATATAGCACAAATTCATAAAGCATTAATGCATAAAGCGCAAATTGAATCAAATGTGCTTATTATCATCAAATGTGCTTTATCGAATGATGTACAATAGTAATAAACTTGAAATGACATACAAAAACTAAAACGAATGTTTATCAAAGTATGCAATAAAACTAGTACCATATGCATAAATGTAAAAGTAATCCAAAATAGTAAAGTGCTATCTTAAAAGAATAGTCCTTGTAAAGCAATTAAATACACTCTAATCGATCAAATATTTTTCAGTATACTTGTAATGCATTCCACAGTAATGGGGAAACGAATGAAGAACCTCTATCTCCATGGACTGTGGCCGTGCCAAAAATTTTTTATTGCTTGATCTAAGGACATGTGCTTCTAAAATAATTAATACTAGCAAATTCTCAAAATATGTTTTACGTAGGAGCGTAGTACGCCTTAAAGACTATAAAAATAGCTTTGAATTTTATCTTTAATTCTAGTCGTAACCAATAGAGCAAAAAAGAACAGACTTTACGCAACACGGTTTATTTTTACTAGAACGAGATCAAGTATGTAGTTATAAGATATTTTAATTCCACGTTTCTATTTTCATTTCAAGACAAACACAGACCCCATTTAGATCTCTGAACCATTTTGATCCATAGCTTTGAAATGATAATAAAGTTTCCAAGTGAAAACTCAAATTAAAGAACATTTAAGAGTAGAGAACGGACATCGGGGTCAGGCTGCTCACTCCCCCAATACCAGAAATTCTGAATTGGGTCTTAGAATAACAATAAAACACTGGCCATACAACCACTCCCACTACGAAGGTTATCGTGCTTACTTTTGTTAAGAAATGATGGATTGCAATGTAATGAAGTGACCGTAGTAAATCCACGATTGGGTCATACAAAAGACTTTAAAATTGGTACTTAGTCCTTCCATGTAGCACTTAGCACTTAAGGGATGAGTATGACATCTAACCACACAGTGCTGCCAGTGGGATAGCTAACTACTGTACTATTTACTGTGCTTGGGCAGCTGCCTTGTCCAAGGCTAAGGAAACGGAGATAAGTGCCGCCCTCCATAACAAAAAAATGCAAAAAGCAACTCTGATTTTGAAATGTAAAAAATTCGTACCAAAAAGGTCCCAAAATTCCCGTTCTGCTATAAAGCATCACTTGTTAAAGAATGATCTATTTACGAGTGTTGCATTCCTTCATTACTAGACAGATCCAGATATTAAGCATGATCACGAGCACACAAACAAAAGTAACTTTTTCCTTTATATTCAGTCTTCATACTTGCGGTTTTTTGAAGACAAAGACTTCTCGGGCGAAACTTAGGTTTTTTTCATACTTAATGTTCACGAATATGACTAGGCCTGTTCACTGAAGATCGAATAATCGATATTTGGTTACTTGTCTTGGTATTCGGTTACGTCATTCCCTAATCGAACATTCAGCTGTAACCAATTATTCGAATAGCAAACAGGTTTTCGCATAGCAACGACTATTCGAACAGCAACGACTATTTAAACAGCAACGACTATTCGAACAGCAACAACTAATCGAGTAATGAGGATTGAACAAATAGCATTGGAAGATCGAATAGTAAGAGTCCGAAGAGTCCACCTTCTCTGCAGCAGGTTAGGTTTTTGCATAGTCGAACTTACGTTAGTTTTTGACGACAATCACTTCTCAGATGAAAGATAGTTCTCAGCATATTTAATCTTTATCCTTAAGCTTTCTGAAGGGAACAATTTCTCAATCGAAAGCAGTTTTCTCTATGGCCCCTGTGAAAACAACACTGGACTTTGAATTCATTCTTAACGAATGTGACGTTGTTACTTTAAATAGCCGGCAGACGATGGACGTGCTGTCGGCTTAGTAGTTGTAAAAACCTTTGACTATGTCACTAAGTACTATCATGAGCGATATTGTGAATTTTGAATCTTAAATATCCCTTCGAAACTGTACAGCTGCATTTGGCCAAGTGTTAACGACAAAATCAGTGCTTAGAGCGTAATTATGTTTGACTTCAATGATATTTTTGACACGGAGGGGCTTAGGATTATCAAAATCATGGCTCCTCACCACGATAAACAGTTATTGCTTACACACTACTGATAAACACTGTGTTTTGATGGTTGCTGTCAAATTAAAGAGAAAAGTGCCCTTGGAAACGCATGTTCTCACACCGTAGTATAGTTTATAAAATATTAACAAGTGACTTTTATATGTAATGTTTGCCTTCCTTAGTGTCACCGCATTTACACTTGCTAAGTCATAAATCGACCAAGATGGAAAATACCGAACAACACAAAGGCCTAGCATTAGGTGATCACTTAGCTACCAAGACTCAAGGCGACAAGAATTGAAGAGAGTTTCATTCCACAAGCCTCGTTATGCTTATATGCACTGGTTGTGTTATGTAATGTTTGAGCACGAACACCTGAAAGTGAGGCAAATATGATCTGGACATTGCTAACTGCTCTCGTACTCAACACTCTCATGTTTTAAAAGTCATCCCAAACGGTATTTTTTCGCCATTATAGACGCTCGCTCAGCGTTGGCCAGACATACAGATTAAAGTTGTAATTTTTACCATACAAGATCTTAATCACGTGATAAATTGTGACCATAGAAGTACGGTACAGCCTCGTTTATACGAACGACCCAGACGTAAATGCGTAACGAACTATTCGGATAAGCTGAAAATTCGGATAAAAGTGGGTGATATATTGATCCTTAAAAAAAGTAAAATCTTTAGCCACACATTAAATTGTAAAAAACCAAAAAATTAGAAAGGTAATTTGTGCTGATCAGAGTGACTCAACGATGAAAAAACAAACCACTTAAATCGTCCTTTATATTTTTATTCGATTCACATATCATTCAATGCGAAGCGCACGGCCCCGGCGCACAAGATGTTTAAGCATGCACGGAAAGTCCGCTCACGTTTCTTGGTGCCAAGATTGCGGTTTTGTGAAGCACTGTTGGCTCAAGGTGGATGCACCGTTCATGATTAATTCATTCAACGACAGAAAACTGGGACCTACAAAGAATCCGTGAGTTTGAGGCTAAAGTCCTCGTTAAAACAGAAAAGTACGACAATTTTTCCAATATGGTAGCAGCAAGAAGGGCAAGCCGCAGAAAATTTGCAGGAGGAATTGTCGTGGTATTAATTAAAGTAGTTTATCGGGACTGCTAGAAAATTAGACTAGGACAATATCATGTGTAATTACTATTTTACTTGGCCTCGAACCAAATTCTCTTTTAAAATTACTAGGCATAACACAAGATTAAATCACCATAAAAGCTTAAGTATGGGTTAAGATAATTGATAGCTGACATATTGGGGACAAAAATTATGTTATGCAACATCTAATTGTCATTTTTGCTCCCGTTTTATTCGGGCCAATACCTGCACTGACAGTTGTTACATCGCAGCTTCTAGCCAAACTAGAGCTGCCATCTTGTTTCCTATAAAGGACGTAATTTTCTGCAGGTAATCCTTCAAAAGTGAGCATTCAAGCCTAATAACCTACGGGCATAACCAGTAGGAACGGAGATCTTGGGCAATAGCACGGGCAAGAAAAGAAGGAAACATAGAGGGAAAAGACAACAGCAAAGACTATGGTAAAGAAAAAACATAAAGTTTATCCTGCTTTTGCTATACACTAACCCCAACGTACAATTCAAAAACCGTCAATAAATTCGTCAGTAAGTGAGTCCACCAGTCGGGCA
This sequence comes from Chironex yamaguchii, assembly GCA_024741275.1. NCBI lineage: Eukaryota > Metazoa > Cnidaria > Cubozoa > Chirodropida > Chirodropidae > Chironex > Chironex yamaguchii. The sequence goes on from JANTCA010075519.1 coordinate 8,832, forward strand.
TCGCGTTATATGGACTTGAGTTGACCTCCCCACACTGAAGCCTGGCCGTTTTGACTTTCGTAAAGTAATAGGGTACCTTGTCGCTAACACTGGAAATTGAATTTTAAACAAAACTAAAACTTACCTGAAACATGCACGTGTCCAGTCAAACGCAGCACGGAAACCCTCACTTCTACGATAAAAAAGACGTGTGAAACATTGCAATTACAATCTACAATTAGTCAGGTCTACTCGACAGCAAAGTTAAGTGACTGAAGTGTTATCTTGCTAAGAAATCAGCAACGAACATGTTTCTAAACTATAGTCAGAGTAATACCTCCAACAGAATTGATAATTTTTGCGACGCCAAGTAGAAATGATTTACTCGCAAGTTTCTACGATGTGAAAGAAGCAAGACATGTCACCAACGGTACACTAATAAGACTTAAACACAAACCTGATCATTATGCTACATGTGTAGATAACATACTATATGCACTTTCGCAGCCGCAGCAAAAAGCAGCAAAATGTTTACCATTTCTACTAACTGTGAAAAGGCACTTATCGGTAATTCATCTAGCTAAATTCATAAAAAGGCTGCAATTTCATTAGCATTGTACAATTCACTCTCAAAAGAAATCTGTAAGGTTTCTGGCATCAAATCTAAAAAGATCATATGGAAAAGACAAATATAAATAAAACAACAAAAAGGAAAGAGGAAAAGACCAATATAACTCAAACAATAAAAAGGAAAGAGGAAAAGACAAATATAAATAAAACAAAAAAAGAGAAAGCGGAAAAGACAAATATAACTCAAACAACAAAAAGGAAAGGGGAAAAGACAAATATAAATCAAACAACAAAAAGGAAAGAGGAAAAGACAAATATAACTCAAACAACAAAAGGAAAGGGGAAAAGACGAATATAAATCAAACAACAAAAAGGAAAGAGGAAAAGACAAATATAAATAAAACAAAAAAAAGAGCAAGCGGAAAAGACAAATATAAATAAAACAACAAAAAGGAAAGGGGAAAAGACAAATATAATTCAAAAAACAAGAAGGAAAGAGGAAAAGACAAATATAAATCAAACAACAAAAAGGAAAGGGGAAAAGACAAATATAACTTAACAAAAAGGAAACCGGAAAAGACAAATACAAATATAACAACAAAAAGGAAAGGAGAAAAGACAAATATAACTCAAACAACAAAAAGGAAACCGGAAAAGACAAATACAAATAAAACAACGAAAAGGAAAGGGGAAAAGACAAATATAAATAAAACAACAAAAAGGAAAGGGGAAAAGATAAATACAGATAAATAAACAAAAAGGAAAGGGGAAAAGACAAATATAAATCAAACAACAAAAAGGAAAGGGGAAAAGACAAATATAGATAAAATAACAAAAAGGAAAGGGGAAAAGACAAATATAAATCAAACAACAAAAAGGAAACCGGAAAAGACAAATATAACTCAAACAACACAAAGTAAAGCGAAAAAGGAATAAGGAAAATATTTCCAGTTTGTAATCACGGACTATCGAGGCCGCCTTCAGGAAACTGCATGGCCACAAATCCGCTGAGCCCGAAATATCTTAACTGTAAAACTTTTCAAGTACAAAGCATAATTTAGTCAGCATTTACCAGACACTACGGGTAACGGAAAGCAAATATTTCTGATCACATTTTCACTAACAAACGCATTTCATAACAACCTCCTCGCAAAACTCACGGCCTAGTGAATGACGCACACATAAAGTAATTTAAGCCGGATCAGCAAAGTGCAGATGCTTTATACCTTCAACAGCACTAATCAATTAAAATCATAACAGATGATGATTATCTGGCAGCGACGGAGATCAAGAAAAGAGAGTGAGAATTAAGCTCGTAATAACGAGTGAGAACTAAGCCCGTAATAATGAGTGAGAACTAAGCCCGTTATAATGAGTGAGAACTAAGCTCATAATAATGAGTGAGAACTAAGCTCGTAATAATGAGTGAGAACTAAGCTCGTAATAATGAGTGAGAACTAAGCTCGTAATAATGAGTGAGAACTAAGCTGGTGATAATGAGTGAGAACTAAGCTCGTAATAATGAGTGAGAACTAAGCTCGTAATAATGAGTGAGAACTATGCTCATAATAATGAGTGAGAACTAAGCTCATAACAATGAGTGAGAACTAAGCCCGTAATAATGAGTGAGAATTAAGCACGTAATAATGGGTGAGAACCAAGCTCGTAGTAATGACTGAGAACTAAGCTCATAATAATGAGTGAGAACTAAGCCCGTAATAATGAATGAGAGCTAAGCTCGTAATAATGAGTGTGAACTAAGCTCGAAAAAAAGAGTGAGAACTAAGCTCGTCATAATGAGTGAGAACTAAGCTTGTAATAATGAGTTATACAGATGGTTCCCGATATTACAGAATTTGAAGAGAACCAGAAAAGTAGTTCGTTATGTCGTAAGGAAATCTTTACTGAGAAACAATCTTGGCTTTTTTACGATAATCTTTTGATATATCACATTGCTCATCAGACACCAGTAACAAAATGGCCAAATTTCGAGGAAACATTACTATTGAGCTGACAATGTAGTATAACACCTTTCAAATTCCAACCTAAAAAGAATACGTTACTATAATAACTAAGGAATTTGAAACGTTAACTTGATGACTTACAATGACACTGTTTCTTAACACACAAAGTTCCATGTTTCCTGTATTTGCACTTATACAATAAAATCATGCCATTTTTCCCATTTGGTTTTTGTTGTTACAAAGTTATACAATCTTCAAAACTAATTGAATTTTAGTAAACAATAAACAAAGGTGGGTGTCTGTTAAAATTTTTAATGCATGCAAAGCCACGTGTTTCTTCAAGGTAACAACATTCCACAGTCTTTTGAACTCATTTTTTCTCCACTTCCTGCAGTGTTTCTCAGTTAAGACAATATCTTTTCCTTTGCAAGTTTAAATGTTTCAATTTTAAAACAAATACTATTTAACATGAAAAAAATGGACAATAAGTGGAACCTTTTCTTGAAGCTTGTTATATTAAGGATATTAATGGACTGGGGACTTGAAATGTGGCTCTCAAGGACAAAAAAGTCGCTACTTTGCAAGGAATTTTTAGCAAAAATTCAAGGGATTAGACATTTACTATGTTATATCAGGAGGTTCATTACGGGGAGGTCTTTTTACATTATATATTAAATGCGGTAACGTGCATGTCATGAATCAAGTAACTGTCTCACGCTGATCCGTTTAGAAACAGCCACAACATGATTTGTTGTCCACGTTACGTTAAACAAAAACATCGTAACTTACAGCATCAACTTCATTTCTTATTTAAGGCGCTTCTCCAACTAGACTATTTTTATGACGATCATCAGACACATTCGCGACATTTTGATGATAAATATTTCAAACTGTGTTTTTGAGTAGTTTCTAAGATCCGATTGGCTTATATTTGGAAGAACGCCAAATTACAACAGGTTATTGTCGCGATCGTTTATGACGATTGTTACAAAAAAGTTTTGTGGAGATGCGTCTTCACTTTGTCTGCGATTGGCTCCTCTTTTAAAACGCAAATTGCCAGGAACAGTTGATGGAAAGGTGTCCATACTTCCGTCCTGACCTAGTAACCACGGTTGAGTAGTAAACAGACGCGGATTTCAGAGACACACGACAGTAGAAATTTAGATTCTATTGCAATATCAAATATAAAGCCCATAGTATGAAGAAGGTAACTTATGCTCCTGAGTACAATGCACACTGAATCACACCACATGGGCACTTCACAACAAGATGCTGTTATCTGGTATAGCAACAGCTTAACTCGGTCGCCTTAAGTTGCTTGTAAGTGTAAAACATCACAAAAGTGTGACAAATAACACTGAAGTATGCACAAACGATACAAATATGTTTTTGCATTGTCCTCGTATCATTAAAGAAAGCACAATTAGTTATCCACAGAGACAAATCTGAAGGCGCAAGAGTGTTCAAGGTTTGACAAGCGTGATAAAACGCCTTACCGAAATGTTGATACAATCTGATTTCCTCGTAGGTCGATCAACTTTAACGAATCGTCTCGTGTACAAGCCAAAAGATAATTCATATCTGAGAACAAAATAATAGAAAAGGACATTAAGAAATCTATATTTCACTTAAAATAAAATGCGATGGGATGCAGACGAATCTACGGCATGGGTGAGAAAGTAACCGACATGTAAATCTAGTTTGTGGGTAAAAATAACCTTGACTAAAAAGGACATGTCTAGCAAATTACCAGAGGTATACATGCAACATCTATACATACATATACTCAAAAACACGAAGGAGGAAACCAAAATAAGAAAACAAGTACTGCCTTTAGTTTTGCAAACATATATAGTGAGTGATAATCAGAAGGCTACTCGACATTATGATTTTACGACGAAATACTAACCTTGTGAGAGTTCTAAGCTTGTGACTTTTCCTGGTAATTGAATTTCATTTGAGTAGGAATCAGACCTAAACAACATAAATGTAGAAAAACTTACAAACCTGACTTGAGAAAGAATAAAACAAATTTACTACTAGTGTAATGTATAAAAAGAGCGGGCATTTTTCCAATTACAGCCTAACTATAAGATAGATTTATATTTTAACATTAACCTCACTAATGCTTTCTCTAGTTCTTAATACCGTTGTTTTTATCCTCCCCATTCACGATCCTTTGATCGCCTTACTTGACATCATCTTAGTTCTCACCGTCTTGATTCGCATTCCTCTGGTTCTCATCTTTCAGGTTTTGATCGTTTGTCATTTTCATCTTTCCAGATACCCTAATCCATATACTTAGTTTTCATTGTCTTATTGGTAAACTCCACGGTCCTTAACATGATATTAAAATTGTATTCACATGGTATTAACATGGCATTAACACATTATTAACATGGTATTACTCAACACACTCGTGTCATCATTATGCTTCTCACCGTCGTATAGTAATTATCAAAACCCTCGTTTTCGCACACTTGATTTCCCAAGTATAAATGCATAAACCAACACTCAAAGTGGTTCAATCAGTGCAAAGTTGTTTGTCTAGAACTATTGCATAATAAGATTTTGAGTTGAACTTTGCCTAGGTTGTCTGTTTTCACTTGTATTTTCGTTTTCACAACTTTTTTTTCAAAAAAAAATGATATATTGGAAACATCGAAACGTCAAGCGTGAAATTTGTCATTACTTTTCTGCATGCCTATGCTCAATGACTTCTGTTATGTTTGTGTCTACTCCCTCTCTTTGATTTCTACGGAGTACAGTTACTTTTAGTTACTAATGCTGTAAAGATAGTTGTGTATGATGTAAATCAATACACACCACGCCGATTGATAATCCCTTAAAACAAGAAACATGTTCAGACAGCTATGTTCAAAGTTATTACCTGACATCCCAGAATCTGATCTTTCTATCAAAGTGACCACTAATAATGGTAGTCCTGTTGAAAACAAATCAATGGCTAATATAACAATTAACCAATAGAAATAACTAATATCTTCAAGGTTAATAGCGGCAAATGTAAAGTGTAATAAAATTATCAGTAATACATCGTCTTTTGATACAAGAACACAGAAAGATGTACAATCAAAAAGCGTCAGTCTTCTTCTCCGTTGTTGGCATAAAGTCATAAGAGTATAAAAAGTCTTCAGGTAAAATTGGATTCTTCCTGCATCCAGAAGCATTGGAATCTATCTACACTAGAAAAACAGCAATCTGTAGGCTGAAATAGGTTGCATTTTCACTTGTTTTTCTCACTTTCTCTTCGTTTCTTTTTCTTGTCTATGATTGGCAAGCTTCGATTCATGTTTCTTACAAAAGATTTCCAAATACCTATACTTTCTTCTCTGCCGATTAATACTCTGAAGAGTGTCAAAAGAAGAAAATCTTTTCCATATGTTTGGTAGTGCAATGTCGCAAATTTCCAAGCCGATTTTCAAACTTTGTACTAGAAATGATTAGAAACTACCAGCCACTAATTATTTTCAGTAGGCACTCTAGGATTTGTAAGCAATAAAATAAAAATTGTGGCTAACATACCCAACCAAATCGCTAGTGACTAGGTCGTTGCAACTCGATCCAGCGAATATCGTTTTTGTACCTGACAATAATACAATGACGAAACGGTTAGATAATGAATGAATAGGCAAATGAATGAATAAATGAATCAATCAATCAATAAATAAATCAATGAATGAATAAATAAATAAATAAATAAATAAACAAATAAATACATACAT
>JANTCA010075530.1:0-15086 GCA_024741275.1 Chironex yamaguchii
CATACTCTGAAGAGTGTCAGATGAAAAAAGCTTTTAAGTATGATTTTAGCGCAATGTCGCAAATTTTCAAGGTGATTTTCATGTTATAGAACTGTTTTCCATCACATTTGATGGTAGCACAAAACAACTGAATTCAGCAATAAAACTGAGCATTGACATGTATAACCATGATTTTCATTTCCTCGTACAATATCACCTGAAAAGCATGTCATACTGGATGCGTGTCACACGATAAACCTGACACATTATGCTCTTTAGTGATACGAAATTTTTTCTGCATTCTCAGGTGGTCGTGTTAAGTGGAATCAAAAGCATGCATTTCAAGATTTATTCAAAAGTATTCTTCAATCTTGAAAATAAGGTACAAGCTAAGCATTTTGACTGGAAGAACAATGACGTTGGCTATTGTTCTACAGACTCTTAAGTTATTTTGTTGCAGCCACAATGAAATACATGAAAGCATTAAATCATCCTAAGTTTCTTGAATGCTATGCACCTGTCACTTAAATAAATAACATTTGTTACTCTGAAATCTCAGAGAAATTTTACAAAGGCAAAGAAGCCCCACCGAAACAACATCTTACTGAGAACGCAGAGTTTTAATAAATTTTGGCTTTTTACCAATCTTTGCAACATACTAATGGCAAGGAAGCTACTGTAAGTCCAAGAAAAACATTTTTTCTTGGTTTCATCATTTCAAACGAAGGATTATCATTATTGCATGAGATTTAGTGACAAAAGGAAACAATCAGTTTGAAGTGCTGACGTCAATTTTCCAAAGGTGTTCATAAGAGATGCTCTTTAGCAAAATTCAAAGAAAATTAGGGGAAAAGACCAACAGTTTTGCAACTAAAGTGGGAACTTCTGATGAGCCACCAAATAACTTTACCACAGAATGCAAACTGTATTGACAATTGACGCAACCATGCGGCCCAATCATATATCATCAATAATAAAGTTAACAGCTGGATGGCAACCCAAATTGCTGTAGACCAGTCTGTGCCATATACATTGAGCTGTGAATTTGGATGGTGCTTGAGCGATAACAATGGTGGCAAACTACAGGAGTTCGTTCGTTCAGTGAGTTTACAGAATAACCAGGCATGCCTGGTTATTGTGTAAAATGACTAGTCATTGTGTACACTGCCTAGCTAATATAAGCCATTCCACTACATTGACCACACCACTGGTTATTCTATACAATAACTGTCATTGTATACGATGACTGATTTTCTGCCCTGACGCTAAAATGATGTGTTGATGAAATGTCAGTACTTGTAGTATGTTAACATAGCAATTGCTCCTCGACAATTAAGAAGCATGTTAATACTGACCAAAATCAGATCCTGATGAAATGATAAACATAAGTATGGAAAACGCCTATTATTTCCAACAATAGAAGCACAAAGCAGCGAAGAAAAACCAAGCAGAAATGACAGAAATAAACCTATGTTTACTTAAATCCATTATTACTATTTATTACAAGCGTATCTCCAACAAGTAATCCTTGTCTACACCAATACATTTTTGAAAACATTGTTAAACTTCACTAACACTGATGAAATTACAGCATGAATATAATTGGTACTTAGTACTTTCCTTGGACCTCTTGGAACCGTAAGGAAAATCTCTGACATTTATATAAAAGAAGAGAACAAATTCGTAAATTTGGACATTTTATGAATTAAAAACTCTAAAGTTACGGGGTATCATTGAAAGAAGTCATAAACAAGTTAATGTTTCTTGCCTTATAAATTTTCGTCAGTAAATCCTCTCAAACCAAAGGTTTTGTTATCAGTGAACAACAAAAGATGCAATACGAGCTCAATTTCGAATATAATCTCCCAAAATTATGGTCGAGGGATCACTTTCTTCTCAACTTCTACCATCTCACCTTCATCTTCTTGCTCTTCACTTTGTTTTCCTGTCACATAAACAATAATTTACGAATCCGTGGATGACTACTGTGATATACATGTTTCCACTTCAAGTTCAACAAGATCTTTTGTGTCAGTGCCAGGTGGCAGCAGATCCGGTAAAAACAGGGAAGGTTCCTCCAAGTTATCACCTAAGTCTTTAAAGGAATCGTTGCCGTCGAGTTTTGCCGGCTCCTGACCTCTGACGAACATTCCGCATTTTGAAAACAATTGATTGTTTTAATCTGCACCTCATCCCACGATGATACTAGCATATCAATTCCATCAAGAGTTGAAAGCTGCGAAATACCGTTTCCAACACTTTGTGAAGGAGGTATTAACACATCATACAACGAGGATACTTTGCTTTTAAGCTACATATCACACTTTGATCCATTGGCTGTGATTTAAAAGTTGTATTTGGGGAAAGGAAAAGAAGGCGAACATTGGAGAGGACTGTAACCTGGATAGTCATCATAGATGAGAAAAATATTTCTCTCTTTTCTATGGAATTCTTTATCGGTCTCTCTGTCCCATTCTTCAAAAAGTGCTATGTCTATTCAGCTTTTCTTTGTGCTTGGTAACGACAAAGTAGCTTTTAACATCTTTGAAGCAGCGCGGATTTATAGACTTACTAATGACCAACAAGGGGAGTTTATTAGCAAGAGGAATAGCGGTAGCCATACCCATGAGACGCAGTTTTGTATGCTTTTCACCTTGGCACTGCGCATGCGTTATGGGTGTTTTTGAAAAAATAAACCAATTTACCAACTTCATCGGAGCTGAAGATGTCGTTTAGATTATATTGAATAACTATCGTTGAAGGAGTGGTCTCATTCCAAGCAACAGCCTTTGCTGGTGTGACATGTTCCGACTCTTCAGTAACTGTACATACAGGAAACATACACCGTTTCTCCGATCGGTATTACCATTCCTTGCTTGCTGAGAATTCTTTCTTTTTCAAGTCCAATTTCTCCGCGAAAGAGGGAGCTTTTTCCACGAGAAGGATTTCTTGCATCGTTACACGTTGGGATGGGACACTTTGTTGAGGATAGCCTTGTTACTGCCAAATTACTAGACATTGTAGATATTGACAAAGATTCAGATACAAAAGCCATGTTTGAGACTCAATGAATTATATTCAATAACTTTTATCATTGTCAATCAGTGTTAAAAGGAAGCAACTTGGAGAGTACATGGAATTTACAAGCAAAACAATCAAAAACGATATCAAGTATGTTAAAACCAGATGACTAAGTTTGGAAAAATCAGACGGAAGGGCTTTGATGCAATGTAAAACCCTGCAATTATAATTTCCCTCAGAATTTGAAGACGACGATTCTCTTGATGCGAACAAAGGTTATGATGTTAGGCAATAGGAAATAGGAAGAGCTCATCGTCCATTTTCGACAATTAGTAATTTGTTTATACAACGAGTCTCGCTTGTGTTTGCTCATTTTAATCAGAAAAGCTCCTGTTACATCTCTTACATGATGTTATGTAATGTCACGTTTGATCAATATTGAAATAGGTGCTCACAAATAAAGTCTTACTTGTACATTTTGAAATTTCTGTTAATGAAAGAGAATGTAACACTTTTCATTTTGGGTTTACCACACTAACGAGAGTGCATGTATTTTCATTGCAGCTAGCAAATAGTGCCAACTTTGCATAATTTGTTGCTAAAAATGTTTGTCGACATTTTTTAAACCACATGAAATGATCAAAATTGAGGGATGTGTGGTCTTACTAACAACACATTTTACTAAAGTTTTTCCTATTAACCATTTTGGTTAGCTATAAACAGTGTTTATAAATTATCAGACTGCAAATAATCACGAACTGCCTCCTAAAAATGCATACAAAAGCATTGATCGTTTTTGGCTAGAGTTATTAAAGAATTCAGATTCAGTAACACGCGTTAAATAATTCCAAAACCTTTCACCTTTTGCACGGTTCTTATTGATTTCTCATGGCAATTCATTTTATGAAGATGTATTTAGTACAGTTAAAATGATTATGCTAGTTATAATGTGGCAAAGGATGTCAAAAAGGGTGATACATTTACATTCAGGTGTTTGTGAAAGCAAAACACGGATAACAAATAATCTAGTTCGCTTGCTTGTTAGTATGTTTAAGCAACAAAACGTTACTTTTTTGTTGAGTGTTTACGCTTGCGCAAATGATATTTGGCGCTCAATAATCACAAGGTATATTTTTCTCATTCTTTCTGACAAGCAAAACTATGAGCAGTGTTGTCACGCCTAATCTCGGAAGAACCAACTTTTATGCTATGAATCTCATTGTTTTGTCGTACTTAATTACCAGAAACTTTTGCAACTATAAAAAGGGATTTTTGTTTCAGTTTTTCTATTTCAATTTCCACTTACAATTTTCCATAAAATTTCTACACACAGAGATAGCTAAACTTCATAGATATACAAAACATTAATAATATAATAACACAATATTAAGAAAGTAATACGGACAATTAATACAATATTATAAACATCAAATAGATTACAAAAGGAACCGCATGGAAGGAATTACTTAAAGGAGGAGATCTCTCAGTCGCTGAACTAACCGAGGAGAGAGTACCACCTATTTATGATAGCTTCACAATAACTTGACTTCGTTCCTTGAGATCGATACTTATAAACGTATTTTTTATGATCAATTGAAATAGTTAATTTAAAAGAGGATGGCTTTACGTCTTTGACAAAACGAATTTACAGGTGGTTACACAGTGCTATCCCAGCATTTAGTTTAATAGTGATGACTGATGTTCGTCAATCGCAAGCGGTGACGACCACGACTTCAGTATCATTGGTTTGGGTGAGTGCGAAGAAGGTTGATGGGGCTGATTTTCACTAGAAACTGTCTCTTGCAGTGTGGACAGGTTCGTGCCGAGAGCGAGTTAGGCTAAGGGGTGGTTCTGTCCTCCTTTTTTGCAGCTGCCCCTTTTGCTGCCGTTCCTCCACTCACTTGACTCGTAGCTTGCCACCCCAGAGTGGACTAAAATACGCCGCGGAGATTTGTTTTGGGCTATCTCTTTCCATCTGGCAGTGTCAATATTGCAGCAATTCATGAAGCCTTTCAGGCTCCTTGATAAAGCATCGACGTAAGGATATATTGTAGGGATTTTTTCTGAGACAGAAAAACATTCTTCTTAGTAACTTGACGTGTATCACATTGACGAATGCAAAAAATCAACGAAAACACAAAGGAGCTAACTTATTGATGCAATCATACACAAAGACTAAGCAATTTAAACTGAAAAAGATCATGCAGCTTGAAAAGCGTTAAGTTTGAGAAGGTGTAGTGGATGCATCTGACAATGTTCAAATGAAATTTACCTTATAACTCTCCTCTGTAAGAAGAAAACCCGATTTATATACGTTTTATAGGTAAGACCCTAAACTAAAATTCCATATTGGAGAGTAAAAATAAAAAGTTGCAAAGACAAAAAAATATGTCTATTGGTAAGAAAAGTCTTACTTTGAAAGACATGCCACACGTTTGGACTAGTTTTTCATACAGTTCTGTTAAATAATGATTCCTCATTTAGGAAAAAAAGCGAGAACATATAACAAGTATAATATAACAAGTCAATTTGACAGCAAGGTTTTGACTTTTGATATTGATAGTATAATGTTGAGTTGATCTAAAGATTACGAAGTTTGTTTTATCAACATTGAGAGAAAATTTGGTAGCATCCAGTCAAGTCTTCACCCCCTTCATTTAGTTACTAACAACATTCTGAAGCTGATCAAAGCTTTCGGCTTCATAATATATTTTAGTATCATCTGCAAATAAACAAAAGGCACGTTTAGGACATATGAGAGGTAAATCATTAATATATATTAAGAAAAGAAGGTGACCAAGAACAGACTCTGTTGAATTCCACAAGTAACATCAAGACTACTCGAATTATATTCATTCACTGAAAAGTACTGATAGCTGTCTGAAAGATATGATTCAAATTATTCAAGGGAGCTCTCTCTAAGGCCGCAATGTTTAAGTTTTATTAAAAAAATATTGTGATCTACTGTGCCAAATGCATTCTGTAAGTGAATGAAATTTGCGCAGCAATATTTTCTTTTATCTAATGGATTTTTTATGGCTTAAGTTAAACCGACCAGTGCATTGTTAATGAAATGGTTAGCATGGAAACCAAACTGTATTAATAGCCATGCTTTTGTATATAGTTGTAGAGCAGTTTGTATATTACATTTTCTGCACTAAACACAGCTGTTAGCAGACAACCTTTTAAACCAGTGAAATTGCTTTTGCCATCTTTTATCTGATTTGTGATGTCCCAGTTTGACATGATACATTGATAATTCAAGAAAGTGGACAAGATATTAATGGAGACAGAGATTATTAAATTTTCATACAAATAGTTTGAATCATAATGTTACCGCTTAATGTTTCATTATCCGTGGTCTGTGAACAAATATTATCTATAAGGGTAGAAGAATGTGCAGATACCCGAGAGAGGTGATGATGTATGCAAGGAGTAGCTTTTAAAAGAGGAGGTTAACACAGTTCATGACAGGTGTACTAGAGGTATGGGAAATTCATATTTAAATTACCAAGGATAAAAACGTGTTTCTTAAGTACAGTTGGATTGGATTGAAGTTTATGCATATATTCACTGAAAACATCAATAGTCAAACTAGGATAAAAATAGGCATAACGAAACAGACGATTTCTAGTTCTGATTTCAACCTCTACCCATAGTGATTGCATTAAAATGTTACTCTTTTTGCCTAATTCAAGCTGAGGAATAGGAGTACGTCCTGATTTCACAAAAAACGCAGCAGCTCGATTTTGGCTATGTAACTTGCATAGAAAGTACATAAAACTAAAAATTTCAACATTTATTCTTCCTGGATTTTCGAAAGAAATCCCTGCCTTTAGGTACAACTATAACATCAAAGTTTATTTTCACGGTTGTAAGAGTTGAAAGAAGTTCATCTAGATAAAGAGACAGACTTTTAATAGTCACATTAAATATGAAATGATCATTTTCTAAAGTATCAAGTAAAGATAAAAACTGAAAAATACGATAACTGACATTGAATGGCAAATAATCATCAATACTATAATCTCCCAAATTAGACAAGTTTCAAGGACCAGACGTTAGGTCAAAGGATGGCGCTGTATTAACAAACGATGAAATATTACAATATTAATATCATTAATATTATGAAATATTTTATAAGTTTGAAAGTTCTTTATAACCCAATTGACTAAAAAGCACCTCGATTTCATAAATTTTTGTCAGAACCAAGAATAATCGTCAGCTTTCATCTGAAGCCTTCTATATTCAGAATTTGAAATACTATTACATTTAATATGGATCGAAAATTTACAGTGATCGCAGAAAACTTATTTATCATTGCCTAAAATATTATTGCGGCATATGCCATAACTGCGGCATATTCCACAATGATACGTATTTGTTCTTATGATTTGGCATGAAATCCTAACTTATCAATCATATGGAATCCAAACTAAAGAAAAGAAAATTTTAATTAATTGTATTCAGCATTAAATCGCAAAGCACAAAGAAAGACAGTAACTTCATACATATGGTATGATTACTGAGATATTTCTACTTTTTCCTGTTTAGTTTCTCTTTGGTAAATAATCGTAACTAAACTAAATACTTTTTCCCTCGGATTGAGCTTCTAACATCTTTGGTACCTAGTTCTGCTCTCTTTCCATGATTAGCTGATTAATGTCCTGTACAAACTTTATTCTCTTGGGGCGAGCTTTCCTTGAAGAAGCAAGCAATTTCTCTGTACCATAGAAGCTTTACAAGAATAGGTCTCCGGCTGTTTGTCTCAACTCGGCTTAGGAGACATCCTTGTTTAAAGCCTCTCGGAATTAGAAATGTATTAGTGTTGGAAGTCATTTATTCTTACATGTTCTTTGATCTCAGGGTAAATTACTTATGTTAAATTACTGTATTCAAACCATACTATTAGTATCTGTTATTGGCTGTCTGTGTATTGGTGTGTACGTCGCCTCTCCTACTGAGCTACACAGTATAGAAATTCCTAGAATTGAGTTTGTTGTGCCCTTTCCAGTCAACAATTGTTATGCAAGCATTAATTTTTCTCACTTCCGATTTCAGGAATAGAGGAAGAAAATCTTTCTTTGATGTGATATATTTGCAAAAACGCAACCAACCATTACTGTAACAATTTTCAGTCAAGGCAGAAACTCAAACTACGCATAAAGGGAGGTGGTAAAGTGCAGTTCTTCGTAGTAACAGTTATCGAGGTATCCTCATGGAAGGCACCATGCATCCTGTGCTTGGTTTTGCTTCAGTTTTTTAGTCATTTCAGCCATATTTCTAGAAAAGAATAAGATATGCTATTTATTTGATTGCTAACTTGTGTAAGTGAATTGTTTCTTTTATTTGTTTGATTGTGATGTGTATCTCGCGGTCAATAACATTCTTGTTTTGCCTGTCAGAAGTGTATTTTTCCTCCAATGTTCAGCTAGTTCAAAGTGTTCTTAGTGTCTTGCTTTTGACAACTCTCCTGTGTGTTTTTTCTCTTCTCCAGAGATCATTTTGATCAGCAATTTAAATGGCATATCGGTCTGAACAATGTAACTTAGATATTCTGTTGTTCGTTTCCGTCCTTGGGACTTGGTCTTTGGATTTTTATAAACTGGAGTCTGTAAAAAAGGGAACACTAAATGTTGCATGGTCTGAGAATTAGCTTGATGTTTTCAGTGATGTTCTTGCCACAGGATACACGTACTTGCTTCAATGTTTCTCTGTCTTCTGCTTTCCAAGTGTTAATGTTCTAATCAGGAACCTATAGATGTCGTTTCATTAATATCTGTTGGATAGGAGAATATCTTGTAAGTAATAGCCTTCTCTATTTAGGTCAGCAGTTTGTGTTTTTATGCATTCCTTAAAGAGAAGAGAGTACTTGGTCTTTGGATTTTTATAAACTGGAGTCTGTAAAAAAGGGAACACTAAATGTTGCATGGTCTGAGAATTAGCTTGATGTTTTCAGTGATGTTCTTGCCACAGGATACACGTACTTGCTTCAATGTTTCTCTGTCTTCTGCTTTCCAAGTGTTAATGTTCTAATCAGGAACCTATAGATGTCGTTTCATTAATATCTGTTGGATAGGAGAATATCTTGTAAGTAATAGCCTTCTCTATTTAGGTCAGCAGTTTGTGTTTTTATGCATTCCTTAAAGAGAAGAGAGTACACTGTTTTGAGCTGTGGTTGAGGGGTTTCATATGTTCCTCAGGTACTGGTCTGTAGAGTTAACGTCACGTAGATGGCGATTAAAATGCTGCAATTGTCTTTTTACCAATACATTGGGTAAAAAGACAATTCCTATTCTTTCTTTTCCATGGTGAAGCTGATGTTGGGATACAGAATGATGATGTGTTCAAAGAAGCCGTGGAGATGGTTTTCTTGGATGAGTGGAAAGTTATCGTGAAATGTTGGCGGGAAATTGCATAAACAGGTGGATTTCCAACAGAACTCTTTAGCTCACGAGTATGGTGATACACCTACAGTGTTGTCCATGTCTTCTGTTGTAAATTGGTCGTCTTGCTTGATAAACCGCGTTACGTTTTGTCATCAGGGTAAGATTTGAATTGCGCCAAATTACTCAGTGGCCAAGCTAGGTCATTTTGACTGATCGTTCCCATTGCAATGCGACCTCGATTATCTGGCCAGTGTAAGACGTACTATTCCTCGATGGGGGCAGGGGAATAATCAGAAAAGGCTAATTGATTTCGAAAATAAAAAAATCAAAAAGAAAAAGAAAAAGAAAAAGAGGAAATTTTATTGATATTTCAAATCCTTATTACTTGTTAATACGTTAATCAAGGGAAAGATAGTCAAGGAAGCACGGTAATGCTTATCAACACTTTTACAACTAGAGGCATCATAAAGTATCTATTTTTGATAAAATTTTTCCTCTCAAAGACATTGCTGTTTGATAAAATATAGACGGAAAACTGTCGTCAAAATGACGAGAGGGTGAGAAAACTTCACACAATTGGTAAACGAAAAACTCAAGGCACTCAAACATTGGATTGTAAGCGTTTAGAAAACAGTCGCTGCAGCAATTTTCCCCTTTGGATATTCAAACAAGCAGAGTTTTTAAATAAAAACATAGAATCAAAGGAAGGAACAGAAAGATTTCAGTTTATAGTTTACAAAGGTAATGGACATCAAAGTGATATCTAATGCAGTACTGAAATGTTGAATTAGCTAAGGGTACTTTGTTACAACTTGATTTTCCATTCAGGAAAAACCAATTCTACAGATATATTTATAAATCCATGTACCTATAGACATAAATGCCATTTAGTATAACTATGTTTCCAATTGCCAGGCAAATTTGTCCTCAATGACAGTTACCATTGAGTTAAGCTCAAGCCCCATGTCAAAGGTTTTCCCAATGCTTGAGTTTCCGTTTGAGTGCTCGAGGATCCTAATAAATGAAAGCTATCTCTTATTATCCAAGGCAAGACAGAGCATGGACAGTGCATATCATTTAATACGCATGTCTCTAGGCCGTGCCACAAGCAAAGAACACGACCTGACCATTGTATTCATCACCAGATATTGTATTTTGGCCAATAGAATCACTCAAACGAAAGCCTATTATCCTGGCCTTGCCTTGTGTCGAAGGCACGACCAAGGCTAAGGTGTCGAAATCACAAGGCACAACTAAATACAAGGTGTGCATTCGTATGGCAAGACTAAGCTTGTCTTGCATACCCACATAGGAAAGCCGATTCGAATTTCGTGATTGCGGGGATTAGCTGCATTTAGTTCTGTCAATCCATTGTCAGTGAAAAAAATTGAACTTTGAAAATTTCTGGTCTCGTTGGGCGCGACCAGCAGTAAATTTTTGCCTTAAAAGTTAAAAGCTTTTTTAACTTCTTTACTTGTGAATCAATCTAAATGAATGATCTACTCTCCAACTGTTAGACTAAGATAACTAAGGCCTCGTAATTATTATAAAGCAATTTGTTTTTGCATAATTAAAACTGTATTCAATGTCTGACAATTTCTTTACCCTATTTCCAGTCTAGATGCACTTGTACCCGCAGCAAATCCCTCGGCTTGAGATTAAAATTGGCTGGTTAAAAATTCGTGTGGGTTGTGAACTCTACTTGTGATAATAGTACTAAGCAGCTTATTACATATATACTGATAGTCCGATGTGGGTTCAATGTCCATTGTACATGTACATTCACTCCTGTCATGTAAACCTCCCTTTTTGACTAAACATCGTTAACCAGGGTAAGCTTGTTTAAGTGCTGATGAAGGCCAACATTTTTTTTGCCTTGTCTTATTGTCTTTGTGTCGTAATTTCCATACGTTGACAATTGTAGAAATAAGTAGGAATCAATTATTTTCTTTGCATGTTGAGTGGAATGGAAGTCCTCTGTGCCAGTGTCATGGTGTAAGTCATGCTCCTGCAATGAAGGGAACAAGCGTAGAGAGTCAATGCTTGAGTTTGGTTTTTATAGGGGATGGTGGTACTGTGTTGTGAACAGTTATTCTGGGCATAACATCATCATTTAGTCTTATGCCCTTCACAGGTGGTGCTATATTGTTCTCAACATTATCATTTGTTCCAGAACACTTGCTTCCATGAATTTCATTGGCTTCATCTAACTGATTGTCATTTTCTCTGCCTCTTTTGGGACTCAATCTTCTCATGTTCTTTTACAGGATGTGATGGGAAAGACAAGACAAATGGCACAGCATTAGATTTAAGATGAGGCTTAAATGTGCTTTTCGTATGATTTTCATAATCTTCAGACAGAAAGTGCTCACTGCAAATAGCAATTGATTTACTTGGCTGGCATTTGTCCAGTTTCATAGCAACAACCCACTTTTTACACAGCTCAGGGTTTTTTATTGGTAGGAAACTTTGGACTCCTTTCCAGATCTATTGACACGGCCATATGCTGAGCAAAATACCATTCTGCAAAGGGAGTGAATGATATAGATTTTCATTAGAAAATAACCGGATTATTTGTACCTAAAATTACAATTGCTGCATTTTACTTTTGTCCTTTTTGGATGAAGAGCCACATTGTGTAAAAACAAGTCAATAAAAACATATAAAATGGTGCAGTCCAGCCCAAGATATTACCTTGGCACTTTGATTATAATATAGCAAACCTGGTCAATCGTTTGTCAACTCAATGCTACAATTCGTGTTAAACCTTAAATATTTTAATTCTTGAACTAGAAACACTCTGAGAGCACAAACCTTTACCAAGCCAGTATTATTGTTCAAACAATGTGTTTTCCTACAACTTTTTTCTTGCTAGTCACTTTTATGAAGATATCATTGCCCAATATGGTGACTGGGTTTATCTCTCACTAGCACTAAAAAGGTTTGATTGCCGAAGTGATGCAGAATCCAGGATCTCATTTGGATCATCCACCCAAAATTAGGCGTTTGTTTCTTATTCCAGGTCGGGCGATTTCTGAAAATTTCATAAATATTCATCCATTATTTTTTGAGTTATCTTCCTAAAAAACAGGCATACAGATAAAGAGGCAGGCAAACCCTGGCAAAAACATAACATCCTAGTGGATGTAATAAAATGTTTTATGTGGTAGTGCTTACACTCAGTTTAGCGTTCCTTTGTCTACTGAAATGTGCAGGTGTATGTTTGGTGTACAGAACTGAACCATAGTTTTGCCATTTACCGCTAAGGTTCGTGACAGTTTTAGGATCAAGGCGTAGAACGCAAATCACTAATCCCAACAATTTACAGCTAACTTACTGATTGATAGGGCTTTAAATTAATGTACTACTTGCATACCCCATAACCAATTTCAGGGATATTTTAAATGCAATTTTATGCCGACAGACTTACACAGCTGGTTGCAAAACAAAGAATTTGGTCAAAATATTCATGCAAAATTTTACGTAAATCTATAAATCATTAGCATTCTATAAATCAAATAAATGTCTTACCTGTTTCTGTGACAATGAAACGTTTTATCAAGGGGAATCAAGGTCGCATTAGACAATTTTCTTGCACACACGAGTGACGTACAGCCATAAACTAAACATTGTTTTGATCTTTTTGGGCGCTTTTTAAAATGGTGACTGAAGTATCGTTCTGGAAATGGCTTCATGGATTATATGCAAATTTGACATCTAGCCCTTTGGGCGTCTGTATCATTGGCTTTTACTCAGCCTGACGGTGAGTCGAGAATTCCACAAAACCTAGCTCAGAAAACGCTTATGACTCATTATGCGATAAACATAATCAAACGTAACTTGATACAAACTTGATAGCAATGATATTTACAAGGTGTGCTGCTTACACCAAGCACACCCGGAAGAGACACCACCGGTAATCTCTCATTCAAGAATATTTCGGGGGTGAAGTCCACACTACGTCTGTGTTTTCGTTTCTACTATGAGGCTGGAAGCTGCGAATTTTCAGCTTATTTTCCCATTGTTTCGCTTGCACATCAAGAAAAGTAATAGAGTCATTCTGCACTCTGATTGGTTAAATCAAGCTGGAAGGGATTCACCGCTTATTTCACCTTCTCCTCTGAAAAATTCCTCTCATATTTCAATGGGAGAATGAGCAGGCAGTCGTTTGCAAACACAGTTTACACAAATCTTGATGGCTGACCTGTAACAAAAGCTAATGGAAAATATTGCAGTACATTCCAAATAAATTGCAGCAGATTTGCTGAAATTGCAATTTGTGATTTATGAGTAAACCTTTATTCAAGACAAATAATACCATAATTTAAAATTATGATTTTTATAAAAACCCGGGTTATGCACTGAATACCTTGCATACCCGGACCCTATGCCGCAGTCAATGTCCCACTATTACGTTAGCTTAATTAAATTATTAACCAATCAGGAAATTAATAGCCTCTCTTTCGCGTGAGCTATAATATTTAATGTTCTGCATTTTGTAATTGCCTTACTTATAATTAATCTTGAGTTATGAAAAACACCTTTTGCCATACTATACTTCTGCTTTTGTCTCATGTTGTCGCTGTCCTCCATACTACTGAGTATTGGGTATATTCATTCAATAGTTCAGTCTGCAGAATTTCCAAGGGAAGGCTTTTATGTATTGCAAACGTTAAGCTTTGTCAAATATATCCTTGAAAAATCATACCAAGATGTAAAGGTCCTGAACGCTGAGGTATTATTCAAAGTGGAACCAGTATTTACATTAACGTAGTCTATACGTTGTAACCGTGTCTAGTATCTTTATAGGTAGATTACATGACTCCACTACTTTCAAAGGTACAATGATATCACTGCTTAAAGGAATGTTAAACGACCAAGAGTCTGTCAACAATTTCTTTTGTACAGTTCAGAGGAAGGCATCACAGTTTGCACTTCTCTGCGACTGTACTAAAAGCAGGCTTGTTTCTGAAATTTTCCGCGGAACCTTCATTACTATGAACACGAGGTGATTTTTTGTGGTAGCAAGTGTCACTAGAAGTGATCTAAATGATGCCAGACAAAGCCTGGTTGCATGAAATATGATGACAGTCTCGTCCCAAGGCAGAAAATTGATTAGTTGGGTCGAAATCTACGGTCCCGTGACAACTTTTAGTAGACCTTGTTTTCAAAGTTGTTCTTGATATTTTAAAGTACGCTTTACAAATTGAGCCTGGGTACATTTTGATTTTCGATGGGCGTCAGCTGGAAATGACGTCATAAAATTGGCACGTGGAAGATCGTTTTTGTTTTTTTTTGCGTATATTAACGTGCCAAAGTCAACTTTCAAAACAAGGTCTACTAAAAGTTGTCACTAGATTTCGACCCAGCTAGATAGTGAGATAACGTGTTGATTATCATTGTACAAGCATCTAGAGTTGTTTGAATCCCTTTAAATGTAGATATTTCTTAGCTGTATATGTGATCTTCAAGATCAAATGAAACCAGCTGTATGTTTTTTTCGCTTGTGAATGCTCTCATCATATCCACTTAAAACACTGACAGTGTGTTTACAGCTCTCAGTTGATGCAGTAACGGGATTTTGGAGATCTATCAATCGATCGATCAATAGGCAGACAGAACGATAGATAGATAGATAGATAGATAGATAGATAGATAGACAGACAGACAGACAGACAGACAGACAGACAGACAGAC
>JANTCA010075541.1:0-15086 GCA_024741275.1 Chironex yamaguchii
ATGAGTCCTGCCTGAACTTAGCTTCAACAAGAATGACATTCCTCTCCTTGTGAGTGCTTTTGGGTTACGTTCAAAATCCGTTTTCCAAGCTTGTTCAATCCTCGTCGAGACTTTCCAAGAAAGTCGTCCTGAACGGCGGTAGTCAGTACGAGTTTTTATGGTGATTCCCACATAAAGTGCGCACTTGAAAACTTGTACTCGTGTCGTGAGTACATCCCTGGCAATTTTTATTCAACTTGATTTCAATCCAAAATATTAGAAAGAAATTTGGATTACCTAATCTATTTTCAAAGCACTGTTCATATCCGAATTATGTTCATAATATCATGAGGTATCAACTAGCTCCAAATGACATCAAATGGAGTTTTTATGGTGATTCCTAAATAAAATACGCAGATCATTTGCGCACTTAAAACCCGTACAAATTTCTAATTCGTACTGAATTTTCGTAATTGCGTTGGTTAGCGAGCGCAAGGAGAGATGGCTCATAGATATATTTCTTTTATTGAATGTCTTTTGAAGTGGGAATTAGTAAAATTTACGTGGTACTACTTCCAAGCCCATAAAATCTCCGTGAGATTTTTTCATATTAGTATACTTATTTAATATTTATTTCGACTTATCTAGTACTTATTTATTCTCCTATCATATCATTCTCATAAAGAAGCGTTTTCCCCCCAGTTTTTTTGCTCAAAAGTCATAAGACAGCCGTCAAATGGCCATCGCATTGCATCGATACAAATCGACTGGGTTCATGCACATGATATTTTTCTACGCAATTAAAGTAAAGACAGTTACGAAAATTAGAGATATTTATTTCAACTTACTTGTTAATGTTATATTCAACCTGATTTCACTCGGTCCTTGGCCTTCAAATTTGTTGACTTGTTTAACAAATTCTGTGACAGGTTCGCCTCTGTTTCTTTTAAATCCAATAAGTGCATACGATCCTCGTTTTCCACTAAAAAAAGGCGCAACAGCTCCCAAAACCAGTAGCTCTGTGACAAGTTCCATTTGATAACGGAACTGAATCTCTCCTTCAGCCTGCTTGACTATGATCACATACCTGTGGGCTAAGCAAAATATTGTTCGCTATGAATTAAACTAGACATAGTCTATACTAAATTGTCCCACATCACTCTTCAATAACAAGCCTATATAACTACACTGCTGGGAATGTTCTTATCAGAATAAATCCCTGCGAGCTGTAATGGCATAAGTTTCAAAGATACCAGACTATAGTTACATCTATACATCTATAGTTATACTATAGTGATGGTTTTCTTAAGAAAGCAATTTGTTTCTTTGTCAAGGTAGAGTATAATAAGATTTAAGGTATTCTAAATTTTTAGAAAATGGAAAGAGACAAAACTGAGTTAATTGACTATATTGTAAGCAGATTATAATTAATTAGAGTATTATTATAGTAACAGGAAAACTATGCAAGCCTTAACCAGTCACATCATCTTTTAATTTAATAACCTTAATAATGACGTATAAAATTCCATTGAAGCATTCACCTTCACAGTCTCTTTAGGGACTATATTTGCCAAAAAAAGACGATGGTCGAAGAGGAATTCCATGATACTTATCCCTATTGTTTTCGATATGGCACCTGTTCTCACAAACGTCATCATTGTCAACAATGAACAATAATTCTGAAGGATGCAATGTTACACAATATTGTTGTATTGTTTATGTTACATAGGCATGCCATGGGGCATTCCAGCATGCCTATATGTATTGTTATCTTTCTATGGTGTATGTAATTCTTTAAATGCACTAGCAGTTAGTAGAAACACTAAGCGTCCTACCCAACGTTGCTATAATTTGTTAAATCGCTTTATGTAAAAACGCAAGTGCATGGAAGGGCAGCAACAATGATTTGTGGCTAAAGATGATGAAAATCATTCTTATTCACATGGAAGGGCTCAGTAGATTAAGCCTCAGATTTGCAGTTGTGAAACCAAGAGTAAAAGCTTATGCTATCTATCGATACAAAATATCGGAACCTTCGGTTCCAAGGCTCTGTGAACCATCGACCTCTTCTTGCGTGCAATGTACAATAGAATTAACTTCCTAAAATTAAAGTAATTAAGGTGCCGTACATGATTTTCATCATTATCATGAGCATACAAACCGTACACTTTCGAGATTACCCTTCCCCCTCAAAAGTGTACATCAGAGGACAAAAAATGATGACGGATTAGGATCTCCCTCCTCGTAGTTAAGCCAATGGCATCAATACATAGATCAACCAACCTTGTTCAAAAGTGAAAATATTTCATATTGAACAAAAGTATGAATGTGAAAGATTATATGAAAAATTCTGATCTGAAATAAACATTGTTATGCTTTTTTGGATACAAGATCAGGATCTGGGCATGGAAAAGAAAAAGAGATTTGCAACTGAAGAAGACGTACGCGAGAAGATCCCAGAAGTGGTTTTGAAACGATGGTGTAACTTATATCAAAGTGTACAGCTGTTATTTTCATAATCGATCTGTTTTCATTGCCTGATCATCATTTTTCATATTCAAAAAGATCTTCTACCCCCCCGTGTACACTTTGCACGCTCTTTATAATGATGAAAATTATTGACTTGATAAGGCGGCAAAATATTACGCAAATTTACCTCTGATTGTACGAAGAAAGTTGATTAATCCTCTTGGTGCGTTAACATCAATATCGGTGCGAAAATTCTCAGATGCCTCAACTTTACCTGTTCTGGCATTCATAACCACAACATTGTGTCCATTAATACCACGGCTGTAATCTTTTCCATCAATTGAGACAATACCTTTCGGTGGATTCCCTATACCAACACTACCCAAGGTTTCTGAGCGAACTAGCACACGCTTAGCTGAAGAAAAATAGAAAGAAACAATATGGTAAGCATCATAGGTAAATGGACAACAATAATGCAAAAAGACGTGTCAATATCATCAACATACAATGTTCTAATGTTTCATACAAAAAGAAAATGTCAAGAAAATAATTGATTTAACTTTGTCATTCCTTTTCAAGTTTCCTTGTGCCAAACGATTTTCAAAGTGTAAGTTCTTATACCAAAACGGCATATTGTTGTATAGTAAGTAAAGACTAATCTCAATTATTTTAGATAGCGTAATTTCTAGGCACAAACAAGTCAGATTATTCAATTCTAGGCGATTTTCTTCTTCCTCTTCCGACATTATCCTTTCTTAAAGGTCGCCACATTGGATACAGTTTTTCCACTTCCGTTTGTCAAACAAGTTCTCTTCCATCACACGCACCTCATTCATCTCTTCCTTCACCGCATCCACAACTATCCGTTTACACATGCTTCTTTTCCCTCTCCTTGGTATCTTCATTCTCAACATTTATTCTCTACCCCAAAAAGCCTTCTTCCTTCTACCTCACATGGTCATACCACACGAGTCTCCATGAACTTGCTTTCTCTCTATATCTATCAACACCCATTATCTCTCTTACCTTTTCATTTTTCACTTTGTTCATTCTAATTATACCGACGGAGAATCTCATTTTTATCTCTTTCGTTTTAAGTTTCCTTACTCAGCTCTTAGTCGGTCCTATTATTTCCATTCCATACAGATTATAGTACGCAAGTTCCTACATCTTTCTCTTCGCGTGTGCCGACAGATTACTGTCGCAAGCTATTCCTGTCACTTTCTCCATCCATTCCATTCTGTATGAATCCTATTCTTCACTTCTATTAGGGCTTGAATAGAAGGACCTCAAAATATGCCCCAAAAACTTAGTTCAAAACATTTAGTCATAGAATATTGTGTAGGTTATACTTACATGTGGCCATGTCATTGCAGATTTGTAAATTCCGTCCTTTTCCTAAATAGTGTCTTTAATTCCTAGCAACTATTTGGAATTCGCCGAAAATTACCGACATATTGCCGTAGTTGTGGTTGGTAGTTTTGAACAAGACGTCATTTTGGCGATCACATTCGTTTAACCAATCAAATCGCGGTAACTAGGGGATAGACCGATGATTGCCTTTGTATAGTTTTTAAGCCAATCAGCGCAGCTCTATAATAATGTAGTTAGTTGTTTTAATTGATGCGGGAAATTTGAAAGTGTGTAACATAGCATGCTGAGGTCCACCAATCCTCATGTGATGGTCAATGTGAAATCCTCATATGATGGTCAATCTGTATATTGTGAGGTAGTTTGCATGTGACTGTCAGCTCAATTGGAAAATTTGTACCTTTCTTCACTTGTTGTATTAGGAGTTTTAAGTTCCGTTTGTACAAGGATAGTGAGGCTGTACAGTCAGAGCTGCTAAAATAGCAGTCATAGGAATTTTATATAGAGGTTTTATACTTATATCTCGATCCACTTCTAATATTCTCGGAGATAATCGCTCCAGGGCTGACCCTTAATGCAGTCCTATCTCCACCTTAAAATATTTCCTCACCCCTATCGCACATCACATCTCTTGTACTGCTGTCGCCTATGCCTCTGGAATGTGTGTCTCTCATGCAATGCCACAACCTCTTCCTTGGTACCCTGTTATACACCATTTCGAGGTCGATAACCACACAGTGGAGTTCTTTCTGGCCTTCTCTAAACTTTGCTATCAGCATTGATAAGTAGATAATGATTATCTCAAATATATACGATGGAACCCTTTATGTCACGTATTTATATTTTGCACAGCACTAATAGTCATTTATTAACGTTTCTGAAGGTATGCACTCCCTTAGTTCCTTTTGGTGCTTCAATGTACTATAAATAACTTAAAATGTGAATACAAAGCAACACCTTGCCTATTTGTTGAGTTGCTTGTTTTCATTTCTTTATTGGTCAACTTTTGATCCTAACCAACACTGTAAATGCAGAATTGTGGTCCGTTACTGCATCCTGGCGAGTTTACGTGATCTGTGTCAGACGCGAGGACTCTTTCATGACCTTTTGTGGGCAAGCTTACGAGTTTTAACATTTTACTCGAGAAATACTTTGTTTCTTTTTCAGAACAAAGGAAATCTACCACATAAACCTTCATAAAGTACAAAGTCTACTTATTATACTGCCATTAGAACAAATAATTTGAGCTATGAGATTACTTTGCACAGATCTGCAGTTTAAATGAGTCAACAAAAAAAGAGACAACATACCGTTAATTGTTATGTTGCGTGCTTTGAGTTGCGCAGTCAATTGTTGAACTACAGACAGCTGGTCATTGGC
Organism: Chironex yamaguchii; assembly: GCA_024741275.1. Classification (NCBI taxonomy): domain Eukaryota; kingdom Metazoa; phylum Cnidaria; class Cubozoa; order Chirodropida; family Chirodropidae; genus Chironex; species Chironex yamaguchii. The sequence continues at coordinate 5,200 of JANTCA010075541.1, forward strand.
AAGTGCACGTAGCTGACCGATAGATGTAGTGGATGTCATCTAAAGTATTGGAGAACAAATTACAAAACATTAACAAATTCAAGCACAGAAATGCTTTGCAATAGTCATATTTTAATATCATTGTTATGCTGGTATCATACTTGCTACTGAATGGGATCCAATTGGGACTTGCTTTTGCTATATGACTCGTCGCATGGTTTAATAATTGCTTCCATTTAGAAGTCGACAGGGTATTCTTGTATTTAGGAAGCGTCTTACGACTGTAAATCAGACGCTTTTGAGATAAACAGCTCATTGGGAAAGGCCGAAAGATGATGCTGTCGACTTCTATGTGGAATTCATGCAAACGGTGATAAATGATTGCCTTGTAGGCATAAAAGACATGCCACTTGTACAGTGTATACATAAATAGACAAAACACCCAGTAATAGGAGTAGACGATTGGACTTTAATGACTAACAGTCTTTCGACCTTTCCTACCGAGCTGTTTAGCACGTTTATCTTGGTATGAAGGGCTTCAGAGTCGCAGTTGTGAGACCCGGGTTCGATGCCCCGGTTTTCATACTCATAACTTGACTTCTGATCCTGAATTGATCACTACAAAGTAGTGACCTTAAAGTTTATAATTTTGTGAGCCCTGGTTTTTTTTCTTGCACTTTTCTTTCAATCTGTTACAAACTACAAGAGAAAGCGAAAAGAACTGCGGAAGGATGAATTAATATTATTCTTTTATTCATTTGCTCAGTAATAACATTTCATATTGTTTTACGTCTGTTGTAAATAGCTGTTTATATATATTTTATACTGTACCTTTAAATAATTTGATATCAAGCATGGCAAAATTGACAACATTGCATATAATCAAATACACAGTGCAGTCATATTTAGTAGCACGCATAAGGTGAAACGTTCAATATCACTAGTTAAATTCTAAATTGCATTACACACCTTACATATGTGTTTTTTTCAAATGAAATCAAAACATTTTTATAGCATCCATTTTTGAATGCTTGGGAATAATGTTGTTGTTTGAAAACTGTTCTGATATAATCAACACACAAAAAGAACAGGACTGTGAATTTTGAGTTCCAGTTTTAAAAATGCGACAAAAAGATGTAAGAGAGTAGAAGCATGCGGTAGTACTAACCATTGTCATTATATTTTGGACAGATTCATTCGCCTGTCTTGCTGCATCTAACGATTGGTTGATCAACTGATAAATATTTCTATAATTATTTACTGCATTCACTGCCCTGGCTGCGTACCTTTGGGCTTGAGCAAATGCACTGAAAGATAGAGAGGAAGAAAATTAACATGAGTAACAGAGTTAAATAATGAACATAATTTGCATAATTGACATAATCAACTTCAAAACCATTACGTAACGAACAGAGGATATTTTTTACGCCTTTATTCAATGCCCCTGACTTCCAAGCGAATAATCACGATTATACAACACTTTATCCTAATTCAGTTAATCCCGAAGTTATTCTTTTGAGGGAAGATATCGTTATTCAATTAGAGGTAGAATTCAATTTATGGCAGTCAGCTTAGCAAGTGAAAACTTTTAGAAGATTGCTTTAAAGCACACTACATTTATATGCCAGAAAATTCACAGGTAGCATCTTAATTTATTTGAAAAGTTAACGGACACTGTCTTCATGGCATTTCCTTCCTAAATGTGCAAAGAGCCAGTTTTGAGAAAGTGAATATGTAAGGCAGATCTGTTTTCCTTTGACAATGCAATGCATTTTAGAAGACACAAGTTTTGTTGGGCACCATTTATGTCTTTTTAAGCATGTGGTGTATGGTAAAAGCGTATGTAAAACATCACCAAAATTTTTCTTGCAAGTTTAATTTTAAAATTTTATTTAAGCATACTTACAAGCGAAGACTTCACCTATTACAAATAATTCGGGCTTTTCATCCAAGGATATTGAAAATGACAAAGACATTTTAAAGTTTAGAAAGAGATAAATGAAAATTATTGCCTTTCGTTAAGAACTGAAGAAACAGTGGATAATAATTCGTGTAATAACCGCAGTGGTGTCATTTTGACTTAACCTCGCAGGATTATCATTACTTCTATTCGAATTGCTGATAGAAGAAAGAAAGAAGATAAAGCAGATTTTTTTGCTAACAGTATTGCTCTCTGCAACATTTCATGATAGATCAAAGAAAACTAAATCAATCATATGTGAATAACTCAATATTAAACAAAGTACAAGAATGTAAACCAAGGAGAAATCATAACAGCATAATGAGAGCGACGGCAGATGTCTAAAGTAGACTAGTATTGTTTGGATGTTTTAAAGATAATCAGCGTTAATAAGTAATATCTCTAAGTCCACTCCTTTTATAGGATCATGTTATAGGATCTCGGAATAGATGACATAAAATGGATTCACAAGTGGTATGATATGAACAATTGATATGTAAAACATTGAAGGCAAAAGAAGGGATAGAACCATAGACTATTGACTATAATAGAACTGAAAGTGAAAAAGCACAGTTTGGATATTAATTGCACTTTAAACATTACCATACCTAGTCAGTAGTCTTGCTTGGGATTGTAAAATATTGGCAGCCTGTTCCGCTTCTCTTACTTTCTGTTCTGTCTGCAGCAAGGATGACTCAATTGTCGTTAACTGTGCAGAGAGAATACGCTGTAGGTCAAGCAAGCCATTTCTTCGAATCGCAAACGCTCCACTCCAATATGCATCAAATCCCTGCAAAAAAATATTCAAAGAGAAGTGAGTTTGTTATTAAAACTTTGAAAGTATTGAATCAATGCCAGAATTATCGTTTTCTAAGAGTAAAGAATAAAGCCGCCGTGGTATAATGGATAAGACGACGATTTTGCAAGCCAGTTGTTGCCAGCTCGAATTTGCGTTTCCACAGAGATAAACACCCATGGCAGAGAGAAGGTAACGGGAGCCCACTCCCATAAAGAGCTCTTTTCCTGGTGAATTCCCTAACCCTGGCATAGAAATCAGCTACGTTCAGTAACGGGTATGCTTTTAAGAAAACAGAAAACAGTCAGTCAGGTATCGCGGGCTCGCTTGCAGCTAATCTAATATTCGTTAAGTAATAAATTTACCTACAAACAATTTCCTTTGCTGTTGAGCCTATTGATTCAGTCCTAGTTCCACTGCGACTATTTTACTTTTTTTATGTACTAGGGAGTCACCGCTTATCACTACTCTAGAACTCTTTACACATTCTCCTACACTTCTCTTGATGGCGGGTTATTATTTGTATTGATCTTTGTTTCCATGCCCAATCGTTGGTTTGGTTTCTTCTTATTGGTCACTTTTCAATCCTGACGTTTACTAAAAGTTCAGCATTGTTGTCTGTTAGCTTATTCTGAAAAATCTGTATAGACATACCAAAAAATCAATGGAGAATGCTGAATAGACTTGAGCCAAGACAATTGAAGTATGCTACGTTCAGATAGATAGTGTTTAGCATCAGAAATCAATGAAAATTGCTTGCATCATTATACCAAGACTATCAGCCGCTTTTCGTACCTTGTCAACCACAGGAGTGAATGGAGAAAAGGGATATAATGTTTATCGTTACCAAAGAACTCTTATATTTGAATTTCAATTTATTTAACAATTAGTTACTTCGTATTAACGTTAAAGTCAAAGGTTTCAGTGTGAGATATTCGCAAAATGGCAACGAGTGAATGAAAACGTAGATACGAAAAGACTTAAAGACTTACCACTTTTAATATTTTAAAAAATGTTACAAACGAATGTCAGAAAGACTGAATATGACTTTTGTATTTATTTCCGCAACTGAGTCAAAGCTCTGATTAGTATCAATGTAGTATAACCTTTCACAAGCATAAATTTTATTCAATTCATCTTTGTTATCTGCAACCTCAGTCATTAATTACATTCATAGTTACCTCTGGCTGTAGAGAAAATATCCTCCGGACACTGCCTTGCAAAATTTGTGGAAAGCTGCTCAAATCTATGAGTACTTCACCCATGAAATCATTGGCATTATCAGCATCATGATCCATAATTTGAATTACCACTTTCGTACTCTTAAGTTGAGTAGCAGTTAGCCGGAATGTCTTGCTGTTTGATGTTAACCAAGTAGGGAATAAGGTACCTTAACAAGATATTTCCCCAAAACGGAATTACAGAAGGTAAAAATGGGATCCTTGGCAAATAACAGTGTTATCCAGTCTACAAATGATCAACATGGCCAGTGCTGGCATAAGTGATTGTTTTAGTACCATGCGTTAGATGACGCATACATTGTACGGAGAAAATACAATCTAGACAGGAACGTAGGTAACGGTAGTTAACCTCAATAATGAACTGTTTGAACGTCAGCAGTGAATTAGAGTGAAATTTTGCAAAGCTCTGAAAATCCAGTCACATCGAAAAATCATCCATTTTTATTGCAAAATTTATGTACGCTGATTTTATGACGGTTCATGTCATTATCTTCTCGATGCCTAATCATTCTGACTCATTAATAGATTTATGCGCGTTCCTTTTGTTTATATTCCGTACTTTAGCGAGGAGATTACCGCAATTTTATGATTAAGGTGCAAATTTAGTATGTAATACTACACAAATTATACGATCATTTATGTATGATATTACATGTAAACTTTGATCCAGGAAATGTTTACTAGCGCATCTGCCAGTTCACAAGTTTAAGTCAATACTCCAAGCATTAAATTGACTGATTTCTAACATACCATTTTAATCAGACTTTTTAAGTACGGCCTGTGTTACAGTTTGTAAACTGCACTCCATGGGGTTCAAAAAATTAGAGGATGGTGAAAAATGCAACAGGATGATAAAGAATATTATTTTACATTGCGGATGATTATCGTTTGCTCAACTAAATGATACAATTTCTTGTCTTGAGGCAGCCAAATGATATTCAGTTGACTTCAGAATACAAAGCACAATTACGTAACATCAAAATGTCTATTTCTCTTTAAGTAAACAAATTAGGTATCAGACAAATCCGTTATTATAAGAAAAACTTACCGTTTATAAAAGAAGAATTTAAAAGACCATCTCTGTTCCAGTCTGGTCGAATAGATAATAGAAAGTAAGGATCAGCTAGCATTGATGGAAAATCTCTTGATGCGAGATGTCTTGCAGACAGGACCTGAACTTGCAGCGTATTTGAAGCAGCATTATATTGACCAAGGGAAACTTCAACTTCACCTTTCACGGGAACAGTTTGGATTCGATTTTGCTGAAAATCAAATTCGAAAGTATTAATGGACGAACGTAATCGAAGACTAAGTGAAATTACTCGAAAGTAAGTTGCATACAATTTGGCTACTTCCTCATTATATCTATGGTGTAAGCATTTGTTTTTATTTCTGAAAACATTACCTCGTACTTAATCAGACTTAAAGTGAAACATTCTGGATACAATATAGGTTTCTTCTTCTGTATGATAAATCTGTAATCTTTTACAACCGTTTACTAATGCATTTATTTTATAACGTTAATGCTTTAAATAACACCTTACTCAAGAAGTGCGATTGTATGTTCTCGCAAGTTGTCGGATGTAACCGTAAATTTAGTTTGAAATGACATTCATTAAACCGTGCTTCAAGTACAGGATGTTGGATTCGACAAGAGAGAAGTATCTAGAACATGGTCGAGCTTCAGTTCAAGATTTTTGATACATCAAACGAGAAGCGACATGGAGAACTTTACCCTTGTTAGACGAAAGTTACATTTTAATCAATATCCAAGAAACCGGCGTGCAGGACAGCCTATTACAGCACCACGAAGGTGCAAGTTTACAACTTTTTGGAGAGACCTAGAAATATGATTAGTCATTTAGCACTCGTTCGTGCAATCATTTGGACCAGTTGAAAGAGTATAATTTGTCTCAAAATTAATATAAGCGGACATCATTTATAAGAATGAAGTTGAAAATCTTGACATTAAGTCCAGAGATAACCTCTAAATCCTTCCAGTAAATATCCAGTGAATCATGTGAGACCTAATATTACAGTCCCAAACATACAGCTAAATTTTTAAACATTATTTTTGATACCTACACTTTTGACTCGAAGAAATATTCCATAAATCTAAAATCAGGACGAATTATCCTTATGGGCTTTTGTACTCCAGCTTCATCAATTTCACCCGATCTCACGTCAATTTTCATCTGACAGTTTTGACCCTCGACATTACCCTGACTAAAGTCTACTCTCTTACTATTTCTCATTTTGTCGATTCTGTCTACCAAAAGCAATGCAAGAAATCGCTATTTTTAGAAAGATTTCGAAAGAGTTTTTACTTGACACGTACACTTGTTCAAAAACGGGTATGTCAGTGTTTGAACAAGTGTACGTGTCAAGTAAAATAGCGTCATATTTTCCTTACTTGACCCTATCCACACGAGCAAAGAAAATTTGCCATAGAAAAATTGGTCGTGTAGATGAGGCTTACCAGGGATCTATTTCCTTAGTTTAAATGACTGTGTCAAGAAATAATAAAGCTTCTCATCTGCATCGATAACATAGATTCCTAGAATGACAGTTACAGACAACACTGCCTAACGTCTAAGTGTACGATAGGATTACAACCGAGTAATAAGAAACACACAAGAGAATAGACAAAATATACAAGAGAAAATAAAACCAAACCGGAAAACAAGGTTACGAGAACTCACGGGCTGCCACTGATAGCGTAAAACGTCAAGGTGGAACAAAATAGTCCTACTGTCTGTAAATGCTTGCTTTATACTACCTCATGTAACCCAAAAGATTAAGAATTGATGTGTATCTTCTGCTTGCAACAATTATGATTTATAAATAAATGTATACATACAAACCACAGATTACCTCATACGTGGCAACTCCTTGCATATAGACTATGTTTGTTTGACGCATAATGCTTTCAGTCATGTTTTGTATTTGTGAAACATCACTAATGTATTTGGCTTGTTGGTTTAGTAGCATCTATACCAGGAAAATAAATAAATAAATATATGAATATAAGATACTTAAAAATAAATATAAATAAATACTTATAAATAAATATAAGATACTTAAAAGTTAAGAAAATGAAAGATAATAATTTACTGGTTTTACAGTTAAAGTATATTTATTGGCTTCACATGATTTACTTTATTGCAGACATAAACCTACAATACAACTTTCAATAAAGAATTTTTTGTGGCCAGTTTGTGGCAACATGTTGTCATAGTATCTCCCTTGCGTCACACCATATCACAACAAAAATAAACTATAAACAAAACCCTGTGGTTTACATCTGTGTCCTTCAAGGAGTGAAAAAAACTGCGCGAAGAGATCACGGATGTTTTTAGTTGCTTTCGTTTGATAAGATAAATCAGTTTTTATCTCAAGGGACAAGATAAGTTTTTATCTCAAAAAACATTTACTGTTACAACAGAAATAATCAATAGTATGATTGTAATCAAGTCAGCAGAACAGCAAGAGCTAATTTGCTTCACGACATGCTATGTTGATTTTGCATTGAATCTACATAATACTTTGCATTTATTGTTATCAAGTTTTACCTTGTTCTCAACCATCAGTCTCTTCGTAGCCTCCCCTCGAACATAAATATTTTGAATATCCAATAAAAAGCGCGCACTTTGCTGTTGCCATTTGGACTGAAGATTTCTTATCTTTTCTCCTGCTGCTTGACCTCTTCCAGTGTACGTCCGGGTCCTTTGTTGATGAGTTGCAATCTGAAAGATGATTACAGTAACAATAACCCAAAGTTGATTCCAGGAAGTGGAACGTATGCTATGACTAAGAACTTTCTATGTAAGGTGAATATTTCTAGGCAACAATATTGTAACATAAAACCAAACTAGTGCAATAAACAATTAAAAAGAATTAAAGTTTCAAAGCTCTTTTCCTTTTTGGCAAAACAGTATTTCCAATATATACACAAATTCAGAACTGCAACATAAATCATTGACAATAGACAGCCAAAGAGTTGCACAATGAAGGTAAAATTATTAATTATATATTTTCAACAAAGGAGAGTGGAGAAAATCAAAAACTCGAGGAGAAGAGAGATATACAGTAAACAAGAACTCTCTCTCAATTGAAGATAACTCATGATCTGGACTTCCAAGAATAGAACACACGATTCAGGACCAGTATTGAATTTGGTAGTAACTACTGAGCTCTTCACGAAGTTACCAAATGGCAGATATCAGTCCCCTTTCTCTAGAATGTAGATGGGAGCATAAAAAACAATGATAATGTAAGTCAGATCTGGATCTTTGAAAAAAGCCACCAAGAAATACTTGCTCCAGACTGACGTAGACAGAGCGATTTTGTGTAATGAGCCCGTGGGAAATCCACTGCTCAAATTACATTCTTGCTAGCTTGGCTCATAAGGCAGGTAGTATAGAAGTTGTTACCCTTTCATCTATATTTGAGGTGTTTAGTCTAAGTATTTCAAACTAAGAGAAGAAAGAAGATAAATCATGACAAAATCAAGTAAAATATATTTTTTACTTCTTAAACATATACAACTAGGATATAAATCAGTAACGTACGATCTGTCCACTGGCCATGACACTGGAATGCAAAGTAGAAGAGAGTTTTAAATCATCATTAACTTTCTTCTCTTGAGAGCTGATGTCAACTTTACCCATGGATTCTGAGACAGCAAAAGCCGATGTCAAAATGTTGGTAGATGCGGTGTTGAGATTGACGAGAACTGTAAATGTACTCGCAGCAAATTCATTTGCATCTTGAAAGAAAAATTATCAACAATTGATTTCTTATTCAGCTGCAGTGATATCTTTCTCAGTTCGAATCTCAAATCCACACAATATCTACGGAGACATTCTAATGAAATGAGCTTACCATCACCATTTACTAGAAAATTCTAAAAGCGAAAGAAGTAGCTAGGTAGCAAGACGACACATTAACAGTTGAAAGTTAAACTTGCATAAACCTTGAAATTTGACAGAAATTGGTTAATCTAAAGTCACTAAGGTCACTTTTGCCAGCAGACTGATTCACAGTGAAATTGGGGCTGCAGGTAATACCAATTTTGGTATTAAACAACACCTTGCCAAAACTTTGCCTTTAACTTTTTTATGGAAATGAATACCATATATGTTATATATACATATATATTGCAATTGTTTTCTGTGAACCGTCCACTGAGAAATGCAGATTCCCATTTTAACTTAATAAACAAACGAACCAAGATGTCGGCTACACTTGCTTTTCATATACTCAAAGTCAAGGCTCCTTCCTCCACGCGTTTGATGCTTAGGGCAACACTCAGCTCCCTTTCTTTATTCGTTGATCCTGACGACTGTAAAGTAAATGCTACAGCAGAAGGACTGGAGGTGGCTTACTACCAACACTGTGTTTTTGTACGGCTGAATAAAACATATTTAAATTTTTGTTTAACACCATTTCAGAACAAAATATCTTACTAGTGCAATGCCCATAAGCAACATTCGCTTGACTTGCGAGAAGTACTGCAGCGGACGTCTTTGTCGTCGAAGTAGCTCCAATGAGTACTGCTTGGCGTTGAAGCAGAGTTATCTAAGAAAATTACAAAATAGACCAAAATCTTCGTTAAGAGCTGTTGCAATATGGCACTTTGGCATCGAAGAAAAGGGGGCTTTGCCTTCTGAAAAAACAGCGTCCTACTCTTCTATAAAAAGTTAATAACTAGACAACATGCTTTACTGTAATGTAACAATATTAGAGAAATGCACCGGCCAATAATTGGTGGTTGAGTCTTATCTGCGTGTAGCATGTATGTTGTTATCAAATAATACTAAAATCGAGTTTCGCATAGATAGATAGATAAATAGATAGATAGATAGATAGATAGATAGATAGATAGATAGATAGATAGATAGATAGATAG
>JANTCA010075552.1:0-15086 GCA_024741275.1 Chironex yamaguchii
AAAGCTGACATCTTCTCTTCTTGCAAAGTTTTTGATAGGTTATCTGTCAAACTATACAACCTATGACTTAGCAAGAGTGAGGGGGCCATGGCCCCCTCGGCCCCCCCGGTAGCGTGGGCCCTGTATTCTATCTGCAAATGAAGCTCCTCTATGTAAAGATGTTTGTGGGGCCACGTCTGCTGTCTAGAAACAGTGTTGAAAATGCCATACTTGCTAAGAAATACTCATTCAAAGGATTTTTTTAGTACTGGGCCAATCAATTTTATTTGATGCATTGTCAGAAAGTTTTCCTTCCTGCACCAGACATAGGAAAAAAGTTTGTGACCTCTCAAGATTTATCATATATCTGTTCGTCTTCTGAAATACCATTTTCTGTTGCAAATGCAGTTTCTATGCTCTTGAATTCATCAGGTACTACATATTATCTTTGAACAAATAGACTTTTTCTATTTCCACTATGCCCTTTAACAATAAAAATAATAAGAGCAAGATTTTTAGGGACACCTTGGAAGGACATTTGCCAGGTCTGATACATTTTGCCGAAAGTTTATGCAATGACCTGATTACCCTCTTTGACCACCTTATTTGATATAGACATGAATAACAGGGAATGCATTTGATATGAGCATTTCTTCAGTTTGAGTCAGGCCCTGTAACTCTTTTGGCACCTTTGATGAAATCATATTTTTTTCAATTGAAAAACGTTTCGGGTAACACTTATCTTTCTTACATCTAACACATTTTAAAATCTCAAGATTTTTGTGTGAAACATTGTTTTTTGGCCACGCTTCAAAACATAGGCAACACTGGTGTATTTTGTACTGAATGCTGTTATGACATTCCGCCATATTTTTACCACCCCACTGTTGACTAACAAGACTTTCACTCTTTTTTGCGTTGAAGTTTGAAACGTAGCTCATCTTCCCATTTAAATTACATTGTTCTGAACAAGACTATTGCCTTTTCAAGCCTGGAACAGTGCTTTTTCCAATACCGTTATTTTTATGTTAAGTAGCTTGTTGTATAAGACTTTTGTTTGGCAGAATTCATTAACTTTTCCTTCACACTCTTGGTTTTGGTATTTTGTATACCATACCACTCTTCCAGAGTAGTTATTTCAACTGTTCAAACATAATGCAGTTCTGGGATAAAGCCTAAAAATATAACAATATCAAGATTCTGACCCAGTGGTGATACTACAATTGGTTCAACAGATGAGGCAAATGAATGTGATGTGAATTACACACAAAAAAGAATTGACCGTACTCCTAGTGATGATTTTTTCAAACCACATGCCTGGGGTTGACATTCGACCATTTTATGTTTCCCATTCCAAATTATAAACTGTTGCAATACTTTTATAATGTAAAGTAGGATGGCACGTGAGCATTCGTTACTGTGTGAATCTTATGTATTGTAAAGCTGATGCCAAACTGCGTGGAAGAAACAGTCACCTGACCCCACAACATCAAAAGGAGCTAAACCAAGGACTTCAAACTTTTCGTTTAGAACATCACAATGTCCAGAAAACCTCATATTATTTGTGAGTCTGCAATGAAAGGATGAAGTGCAAAATACAGTATAGGAAAGGATTCATAAATCTTGCAAACACAGGAAGACGAGCAACAAAAATGGCTTCCTGTATAGCACAGGAGCTTAATACCTCGGTGGAGCAATTTCTTTAGGGCTGGCCTTCCTTAAATGTACAATCAAGGGTGATAACACAAGAAACAAATCAATTTATATTTATCTCCAAGTATATTTTGTGGTAAAATTATTCACACTTACCAAATTCAATATTGTATTCTATGGTAAAATTATTCACACTTACCACGTTGGTGCTCTTCGCAACCTTCTGATCCGTCTTTTACTCCAGATTGCTTCTTAAACGCCCACTCGACTCAACCACTCATCCCGAACGCGCTAATGAAATACTGTTCACGTGTTTTACTATTGCAATAGTCGATACAAGAACCAACTGTACCTTGCTTGTCAGTAGTCTTCGCGCATGATGAGGTAGACTCAAAATGACGTAGGAGCGTTGACGAGTCAGATTAATAAGCTTGCTCCTCCATCGCATGCTAAAATGGGTCAAAGAAGAACTAGGGAGCCCATACATGTGCGGCTGTTGGGCGCCTGTACAACGTATAATGTCATAGGCAGTGTGAGAGAGATGTTCTTCATTCAGAAGCTCTAAGAGTCACCTCTGTAAACTCATTTCAAGTCCTGCTGTATTTTCGTAATTAGGCACATCACCAATTCACTCAAATTTGAGAGGGTCGTCTAAAATACTGTTCATTTCTGTTATTTACTCCTGCTTGTTGAGTATACCTACTCCAGATTCTTTGGCAGGCTTAGTGAATAGTATCTTGTCATTTAACCTGAGTGACCTTATTGCCTGGAAGTGCCCTTGGTGCATATGAATATCAGTCAAGTCCACGGGAGTACTACAGTAAGCATGGGATGTAAGTCTTGTTTTAAGCGAGCAAAGTTTATTTTGACAATTAGGACTGTGTTTTGAAACTCGAGGGAAGGTAGTTTCAATTTTTCAATGTATTTCTTCAATACATTACTTCCTCAATTATCCAGCCACTGTGGGCACTGGCTTTTCCAGGACAGGTGCGGATAATCAAAAAGGCCGGTTAATTTTAATCTCTACATACTGTTCCAAAATAAAAAGTATGGCGTAAAAAGTGGTACATTATGCAAAAAAACTGTCAATTTTTGTTTGTTGTCGATTGTGCTCATGCTTTTCAGAAGCCAGCTCTCGTAGTGCAAGTAGTGTCGAGGTGCTTGCAAGTGTCACTTCCGGCTGGTGACGAAGCCAAGTAAAACACTGATCAAACATTTTTGCCGCGGGAGCATTAGAAATTGGACAAACAATTGGTGCGGAAGTGCCTTCAACGTCATCACCTGGATCTTCCTTGCAATCTTGGTCTTTGTTTGTGACACGTTCATGACCTCTGGAGGGGCCGGTTAATTTGATTCATGTTAGCTACAGTAAATAGCAAAGTATTTTACAATTATTATTGACACTGTCATATATTGTAGCAATTCAGGCAAAAGAAATTTGATTAGAAACGCCATTATTCTAGTATCATTAAATGCACTTGCATCTTTTTGAAGCAGATTTGTACTTATCTTGTATAATACTGCAGTAGAAAAAGAAAGTAACAACATTTCTATATTTATCAGTAAATAGTGCAGATGGAATATCTTATAAACGTAATTTTCTTGGTTTGATTGCAAATTGGTCTACCAAAACTGGTAGCTCAATGGTGGAGGAGACATCTCTCTCACTGCTGATGACAATGAGATCGTCCAGTCGTTCTTCACTCATTGTTGCTCGCAGATAGCTATTTACAATTTTTACTTTGCTGTGGCATCTTTCACAAGATGCTGTTGTCACAGGAAGATTTGCAGTGATCCGGATGATTTTATGGAGGTTTGGGTAGAGGCTCTGCAGATCATTTTCTTGAAACTTTTTCAATAGTAAGGGCAAATAAGGATAACTAAGCCCCTTTTCTTTTCTCTCTTCCATTTCAGAAATCATGTTCTGCAGAAAACTTGAATTGTTAAAGAGACAATATTCGTAGAAACTGCCTGTTCTTTGATTCCATATCTCTTTGCCAGACTGTAAATTTTCGGACCCATTGCTAGAACCCCATTTGTTTGGATGAAGGGCAGACAACTGGGCATCGGATGAAAACCTTTTCTGCAGCTCATTCAGCATCAGATCAAGCAATGCAAAGAAAAACCTTTGACGAAATTTGGAAGCAACTGATTCGCTTCCCATTTCTGTGTTTGACGAGGCAATTCGATGACTTGAACTGGCCTCCAACAACACCTGGCCGTCTCCAAGATGGCTGGGTAAGGTAAGGCGACGCTTGCTTGCTTCCTTCCGTACTAAAATTATCTTGAACACCGCACTTGCATGCAATTGCTTTAGCATACTGGACAACTTTGAATAATGTGGTATCATTCCAAAATGATTGGAGCTGCTTGATTAAAGCTTGAATTGCATCTACTGCTGTTACCATATCCATCTCTTCCTTTTGCGAGTACTTGGAAGCTGATATCGTTATCTGAAAGCAATTTTGCAAGATGTGGACTTTCAACAAGAACTCAAAGGAACAAGTCTTCAACAGCAGTCCAGCACAGGTGCTATCATTGTTTTCAAGCTCTTTCAATTTTGCTTCTAGGGCTGGTAGGACATTTAGAGCGACCGACAGATTGTCAGCTCTGGTGGTCCATCGCGTATCTGACCTAGATCTCAGGGCAGTCCTTCCTTGCTTGATGCCAAAAGCGTTACATTGCATTGCAGTGATCCTTCCATGACTCGATAGATTGCACCTATTGTTTCAAAAACGTCTCTAACGAGAGGCAAGGTGTCCACACATTTTTCAAGCACCAAATTTAGCCAGTGTGCAAAGCAGTGAAAATAAATTGAGGACATTGCTCCTGCGTTCACCAGCTCCTGCTGCATTTTATGATCTTTCCAGGACATGTTGCTTGCCCCATTGAAACCTTTTCCAACCATGTCTATAAGTGGCAAATTTATCTTTCTAAGCACATCAATCAACACACCAGCCAGTGATTTTCCCTGCAAACTCGATACATGATTCAGACCAACAACTCTCTCATTTATGGTGTTCTTGTAGACATATCGCAGGACAATTGACATAAAAGAATGCTTGTGGCTGGTGACCTAGTCGCATTGAACAGAATAATATTTAGCCTCCTTGACCTCTGCTATAATAATTTCAAGGGTCTTTCCTGCCAAAATCTCCAGTATTTCATTTTGTATTGCAGGTCCAAGCCACGACACATTCCCAGGGTGGTTTTCAAGCCAAGATCTAAGGGGAGCGTGGTACTTAGAAAGAAACTTGATCTCCTCTAAGAATTTTTCTTGATTGAAAGATGCTTCTGTTTCCTCATGACCCCTAAATGCCTCGTTTTGCAGCGCTAAATGCTGGGCAACATCGAAGATAACAGCAATGATATGCCTGTTTTCTTGCTTTTCTTGTTGTCGTCTTGATGCATTTGCTGCTGAAACTTGGGAAAGCAATACATTAACTGGTGTTGCTGTCTTGCGGAAAATCAATCTTTCTACGCTCAAGTCATGCATCCTTTACCTTGCATGTATTTCCAGCTTTCCGTCTTTTCCAGTAGTTTTTTTCCATTTTCCAAAACCTTTGATAAACGTAGTTTCAGAGCAGCCAACTGAAAAAACAAATATACATTTCATCTTCGGACCATATTTTTTGTCTTAGCAGAAGATTTTATTACTTGCCTTTTTATTACTTATACACTCATTTATGTAGCTATACCCTCGATATTTTCAGAAAGAAACTTTGGTCTCTAACATCAGGAGACGTTTCTAAAAATTTTGGAACTCAAAAGTAGAATAGCTTGTTAATAGTACTTTTTAAGATTCAAGAATTTAGCTCATTTACCGAAACGCGCCAAGGAGACCCAAAATAACCATTTTTGTAGTCATAAGTTAGAGATGATAAGAATGTGTTATTCTTTTTTAGTATTTGGAACCCGCATAAAAAGATAGTTTTGTTTAAATTGCAAATGGATAAAGTTTCTGAAATTGTAGCTGAATGAACACAAGACACCAACAAATTTAAGTAGTTTCCTATAAGGGCTTTATTACAATAATTGGTTAATCATTTTTCTCGTATCGATTTTTAATTCAAATTATATGAATAACAGAATGATAAAAACTCAGCAAGGGTGCCAAATATCCTACAAGGAAAACAGAAAATAGCGTCTTTTTCAACAGATTACTCCAACCAGTCATATGAACAATACCAGTTTTCTTGAAATCTCAACTGCTTTTCTCCATATTGTTGTTTTGGAAAATCTGTAACTGGTCTAATAGGACAAAGTGCAAGGACTTGATTAATATTCACAACATTCTCGTTACTTGGATCGTGACTCGTGTTACTCGAAAACTTTACAAGGTTTATGTAACCAGTCAACAAGCTATGGAAACATGCAATGGACTGAATTGTCATGTTTTTCCTTTTACACAGTTCTCTCATTACATCACCACAAATGTCATTGCATCAGAATGATTGTGTCAACAAAGGGAAATTACAGGATGTCATAATAGGTGATTAACGGATATACAATAGTCGATTAACGTTAATCCATCCTTTTCTTTGCCTTTAATTTGTGATGATGAAATGAATGGAAGTAATTACCATAAAAAAGTTTATGTTCCGCAACTGACAGTCTACCTACCCCCCCCCCCCCAATGAGTTTTACATCGTTTTTGAACAAATCTCGAGGACCATATTTTAGAAAAGTGGGGGTCCGAACCCCCCTATTCGCCCATGGGTACGCTAGTGACTACAATGACCATGGAGGAAAAGATAACGAAAAACTACCAGTCTAGTGACTTGATGTTTAGATGGTAGAATGATTGGGTGTTTGAAGTGTAGTATGGATCTGCTTAACGGCCCGCCACTCTGATAATTTTGGTACTGTGCTGCCTTTCTTGACTCCTTGATCAATTATCACTCAGCTCTTTTGCAAGCTCAGGAGGCTGTGCTGACCATTGAATTTGTCTTTCCATAGAAAGGCAGGACCATATATCCATATCTGTACTCTATGCCACTCGCGTCCTTTCACTGTTCTTGATGCTACATTACTTGGATTGCTTTCTGAAGAATCATGACACCACTTTGATATCTTTCGTGTAGTAATAAACTGGCCACTTGGCTGTCCAACTATATTATGAGATAATATTGTTGTAACATAGAGAGAGACGCAGGATTGCCTAACACAGTAAATTTTACTTCAGACTTCACAACGATCCCTTAACATTTATTAATATACACCAACAATTTATACTTATGCAACAAAAATCAATTACAGAATACAAATTTGAAAACTAGGCAGACGAAATCCAACAATCAATAAGAAAAATAGAAAGTGCAAGAGAATAACAACGCACACCTAAATTCTTCTACAATAGATAAACAATAAATTAAACAAACCTAAAATAACGCCATCCTTAGTACTTTTGCACTCCTCCACTGATCATTTGAAGATACAACATTGGGACTTTTTGTAGCTGAGGAAGATTGGACGAAATGCAACGATAAGGGAAAAAGCATGAAAAGTAGTCTGAGGTTGTTTAAAGTGAGTTTATAGGCAATCTTTCTTTATAACCTCTTGTATTGCATGGAACTTGGCAATAAATTCTGCCTCCATTGTCGACACTGCCACAGCCTGTTGTTTATGGGAACGTCATGAAACAGTATTACAATCACGCAATTTTACATAACCAGAAGTACTATATTTGCCATCTTTTGCCCAGTCTGCATCAGAATAACACACAAGATTTTCTTTAGGGCAAGTTGTTGAATTAGATGTAGATAGCAATCCGAAAGACAAGGTTCCTTTAAAATAATGAAGAACTCTTGACCACATTCCAATTTTTTAAAGCTGGATTGGAGGTAAAGCGTACCATAAAATTCAAAGCATAAGCAGTGTCTTTTTTTGTCCCCTGAAATATATAGAGTAATCTATTAACTGCAGATTGATAGGTTTTGATGTCAAATGAATTGTCCTCTGGTGGTTTGTCATGCAAGACAGTTCCAAGGTCAATAGGGGATGACACAGATTGACGATTAAACATTTGAAAATGATCCAAAACGTGTTGAACATAGGTATCGTGGCACAGGAAAATCGAGCAATCTGCCATTTGACACACTCAGACACTCGAATTATGATGGAGGAAACCCAAGTCTTGTGGACAAAGCGCTCTTATCATGAAACTGAACCTTTTCAGAGAGAAAGGTTTACTCAACAGTGTATTGAGGAATTCATCTTGTTGTTTGTCATGCAATTACTTTCTTCTCAATTTCAGTAATGATTTTCTGACGCAACATTGCCGTGGTGAAGTTTCTTGTAATCAGGTCTTGGCTTTTTGGCACACGTGACGAAATGGTACAACCAATAAGAAAACGATTGGTCAATTCCCGCTGCATGTTCGGTAGACTCTCAGCAATACATATAATTAATCCAAAGAAACAAAAATATGCCCACTTAAATTCCTGTACAATAGATAAATAATATATTTAAACAAACATATACAACAAAGACCTAAATTATTCTACACTAGAGAAGCAATAAATTCATACAAACATATAAACCAACGTCACCTAAATAATTTTACCTTTCCTAGGGGTTCATATACAGAGACAAGTGATGATAAGATTCCACTCCTTGTTGGTGCATGGTCTTTGCTACCGTCTTCTAATCCAAGCAAGTAAGATACAACATTCCAGTGGACACCAAGAGCTCTCTCTGATGGCAAACACTGGTCATCCAATTTTATGTCCGTATATGCAGACGCTCTATCTTCTTGAGGATATGGTCATAAGCACATTCCCAGCTGAAAGAAGAAAGCCTGGTCAAATGGAAGCCTGCATTACTTATCAATTCTTTGATATCACTCACTACAGTTTTAGCTTCATCTTTATTCTTAAAGGAATGTGAAAACTGTTGTTTACAGCTTCTGCAGTTTTGTCTGAGTATTTACGTTAGAAATATTTTGCAGCTTGGGCCACAAATACTGGGTGATGATGTGCTTCCAAAGAACAAACGTCTGATATGTCTTGGGTTCGTCATTCAAGTCTTCGTTCAGCCAACATTTAGTGATATGTTGCAACTTTTGGCAGACAGGTCAAAGACCACCGTGGTTCTGCTGGTCTCCTAGGATACCAGACGGCATGGTGAAGCAAATACCACAGAGGGTCAAAATTGTTAACTTCTGCTTCTTGTTATGCTGATCCTTCCTCTTCGTGTTTCTTCTTTGCAGTATGGTATTTTTTATCAATTCCTGAGTTTCTCTTAAAGTTAGCTTTAAGGTAAGAAACCCATTTTCTTGACACAGATAAGCTATCTGATAGATTTATCTTTCTATCACGAAGAGGCAATCCTACTTCATGGTGGCCATTCACCAACTTTTATGGACCTCAACATAATTTTAATGGGAAGTTCTTGTAAGGAAATGGCTTCCTTGGCATCAGAAAGTGTCCGCATCATACAGCCTCTGCCAGGCGTTGTGCATGCTTGTACGCTGTGCATGCTCATACGCTGTGCATGCTCGTACGCTGTGCCATTTGTGTGAAATATCCACATACCTTGCCATCCACCCTTTTACCCATTAGTTACAGAAAGTACCCGTAGTGAAGTTTTTACTGCAACTGGATCCCATAGATCCCCTTGCCTGTATAGTGACTGTCTTTCTTTGATTTATGGGTGTTGTCGCCAATCAATGGTGTCACTTTATTAGATGGAAGATCTAGCAACTCGATATCTATAAGGTGGGGACACCTTTTGGGATCTTCTGGTGATGCAAAATGGGTCTTGGAGGCATGAATTGAATCTGTTGACCAAGCCCTGGGCTGCTCGTGCCATATGTTTCTTGTCAAAGAACTTACAAGTAGAACTTACAAGTAGTTTGA
Organism: Chironex yamaguchii; assembly: GCA_024741275.1. NCBI lineage: Eukaryota > Metazoa > Cnidaria > Cubozoa > Chirodropida > Chirodropidae > Chironex > Chironex yamaguchii. The sequence continues at coordinate 9,492 of JANTCA010075552.1, forward strand.
TTTCCTCCCTTGCAATGTTGCTGTTAGAATTAGCATTAGGCATGGTATAGGGTAATTCTAGTTGCCTAATAAGCTTCCTGAGGCATAATATTTTAGCTGGAACACTTTCTAGGAATGCATATGATGTGACAACATTATTGCTCTTAGCCATCTGAACTGTTACACGGACAACTCTGGTTTTGTTTGTTGCAATTGAAGCTTCTTCGCTTGGATCTTCCTTGGGGAGTTCTTGTCCATGCATACCATCGTTAATATGAACTGGGACGTCTGGTTGAGCTAGGATCATACTGTTGCTGGCTTTTGGTGGGTTGAGCAATAGATGGTGCCTACTATTGCACCGAGTGATTCTGCATAGAATGTCTGAAACTCAAGCAGAATGTGCACAGCCTTTACTGACGATACCTTTTCTTGCCTCTAAATTTAATTTGTTGAAGTCTGGACACTTCCACTGAACTTAGGAGAAACCAAACATCTTCAAGGACCCGTGCAAAATTCATCAAAGAGGATGGGTCTGACATCGTGAGTTCCTTGTCTTTCAACTTTGCCATCTTGGCATCACGTACTTTATGGGGTAAGCCAAAGTTTGTGTTCAGATTCTTTAAACGCGCTTTATACCCGTCCTCAGACCAGGGGCGGCTTGGAGTGAAAGAAAATAGGTAATCAATTTTGCTTTGCCGACATTGGCCGTGCCCCTTTTTACATAACGAAGCGCCCATATTTCATTTATTACAAGACCGCACCCATTGCTCTATTGCATCCGATCCTCTGAAGTTTCATAATGATCAGATCAAATCATTAATGCCTTTGAGCTGTTTGTCTGATATAATTACAAGAAAAATTTCAAATTAATTATCGCATCTTATCTGAAGATGATACAACAAGTTCCAAAATAGAGATAAGTTCAAAAAATCAAGAGCCAGGAATATATTTATACTGTACAGTAAACATAAACCCTTAAGAGACGGCAGCCTGAAAGTTTAGATTTCTAGAGCGAAATACAAGAGCATTGTCACATTGACATAATGTCTCCTTGCTTTTATTAATCTTGTACGCACGAAACGAACAAAACAGTCATGTTATGATATTCAACATAGCCTATTGAATTTGTCATGAGTTTTTTGTATCTCAGTACATGCATTCTTTATGACATGAAATTCATACCTTGATTTTGAAACCACACAAATATGAAAATATAAAAGGGTCTTATAACACAGGCTGATTTCTATATGCCGGTTTCATGATATTTGCAGTATAACATGCTCTCATCACTTCCAGAAGTTCTGAAGGAATTGGAGATTCACATCATAATTTCAAACAGCGAATCTCATTTCCTTGAAAATCTTTCATGGCGGCGTCGGTTTGTTGACTTAACACGATTGACAACGTTGTCTTTAAAAGATGGTTTTTCTGCAAGCAATCTCAACAGTCTATGTTCCACTTGAAGAAAAACGAGATTTTCTTTTCTTGTTTGGAGCATCTTCGATCTAGCAGCAGAAACAACACGCTTCGTGTGGCTGAATAACCTCTCACAATGATCACTTGTAAGCGGTGTGGTTACGGCAAGCTGCAGCAACTTCAGGACTTGAAAAAGAGCCTCAGCAAGGTCGGCAATCTTGATGACGTAAAGAAGATCTTGAATGGTAGGCAGGCCTTTTTTTACCATGTCAGTCTCGAGGTTACCACCTTCTTCAACTTCGAGCAGATCTAGGTCTTCCACATTATCTGTGTTTCTAGCAGCCCCAGATCCTTCGTTCCGTTGCACTTTCTTCTTTGCTGCCAAAGCATCACGGTCATCGACTAACTTCTTCAGCAAAAGCGAAATCTCAGTGTTGTTGTGTAGGACGTTGAGGTTGTATTCTGTAGGTGTCGTATCATTTACTGCAAATGGATAAAGCTTTCAAAGGTCCTCGATCTTTGCTCCCTTACAGTGGCTGCTTTTCTCTCTTCAAACTTGGTTGGATGTATCACGTTCATCCACTGGAATTTGGTTTGCAAACCGCCAGTGGAGTTGCTCTATAAACTTTGCCACTATTTCTTCACCAAGTTTTGCGAGTGAACACTTTCAGCTCTCCTGTGATCCATCATTGCCTTGTTCCATTGCTCTCCATCCTTCTCTTTTGCGAACGGTTGGAAACTCAGGATCAGCAAGCAGAGTATCGTGCCAAATTCTATCAAAATCAAATCTGGCTACGACCACTTTGAAATCGTTTATCAATGAAGTCAGCTGTATGGCATTCAGGGTCGTTTACTGCAATGTGACCATTATTGGAGTACAGTGATCGAATATCTTCTTATGTCTCTAGCAAAAACACAAACTAGACTTGTTGCATCTGTGTCCCTATTCCACGTGCTTTATCCTGAGTCTTTGCCTTCTCATTGGGATCATTTGCATACTTGTATATTGCATCTCCAATTTCCTCATAATACGAATCTATGATGCAGATTGTTGTGTCACGTGATAGCCAGCGAGCGTCTCCAGGTTTTGGAATGTTATGCCCCAGATGCCTAGTGCGTTTTGAACTGCCACGAAAGAAATTAATGATTCTGCCAGTCGTTGCAAAAAAATTTAGCCATCATTGGAATTTTTGTTGCTGATTGAGAAGCACATAATAACATCCTGTGAGCAACACAATGACAGTAGTAGGCTGCAGGAAATTTCCTTTGCATCTGCCTCTGAACACCATTTAGTACACTGCTCATTGTCCCAGCTCCATCATACGATTGGCCGATAACCTTCTCACTGCTAGTGTCTGGAACAATTTTATATTTTGCAAGGGTGTTTAGAAGGGTCATTGTGAGGCCATCTGCAGATTGGTCGCCACTCACGTTGATCATCCCCAATAAATGATCCTCAACTCCATTGTACATGAGCCTGACAGAAACAGCTGACTGCTTGACATTGCTAATGTCGCTATTGTCACCCATCAGAATTGCAATATAATTTGAAGTATCCACTTGATTTCGGATCTCACTACGCACTTCTCCACTTCATCGATGAGATCATTTTGTGAGTCATGGAATGTGTAGTTGTCATGTTCTTTGTCCAAAAAGGAGCGCAATTCCTGGCGATAGCATGCGATGAGGTCCATAAGCTCCAGGAAATTGCCCAGTTTCAATGACAATTTGGACTCGTCATGGCATCGAAATGCAAGCCCTTGGGCAGACAAGAACAGAGCAACATCGATGTGGTGGTGCAGCATCTCTGTATACCGTGATGCATTGTGGTTGTGTCTTGTCACTTCTCTTTGCCCGGCTTCATCTATGGCACAAGCAACAACCAAGCAGTTTGTATGACGTGTGGTTCATTGTATGCTTTTTTGATGCTTGATGGCTGCCAGCAATAATTGCAAGGTTTCTCCCTGTCGATTTGAAACCATTCGCTTGCACAAATGATCGTTTCATTTGTTGAATTATACAAAACTCAAGATTAGTTGTGCAATACAGCAGTACAGAACTGTAAACCCTCAAATAAGCCCCTGGGCCTTATGTACAAGAATGAATCTGGTGCAGGCTTATCCAATGGGAGGGCTTATTCGAGGGGTTGGCTTAGAAAACTGTTTTGATAGATGTGTAAAACTGTCATGGTTATTCAACAGAAAAAAAAGGATTTCACTTGTAAAACCTTATCTTTGAGTTGAAAAGACTCAGGAACAGAGTCCAGCATTGTAGCATTGAAATGGGTTATTAATTAAAAAGGCTGCAGAATACTGTTATCTGCCTCTACCACTCTCATACCCGGGCCTTAAAGCCAATATTGCATAAAATATAGGCATTTTGACATTTCATAGATTCAATTACCTCTATTCAAGGGAAGGGAATTATTTGCAAAAGTAATTGAGAGGTTGGGGCTAAATCGAGGACTTACTGTATGGAAAAAAATTCGAGACGAGAGGAAAAAAAACTTATACAACCAGAAAGTGATGAAACTTTCCAATGAAAAATATCAAGAAACATTTTGCAACCAGATGATTTTTCAACAGCTAAATTCTGAGAATAACCACAAAGTGTTCAGATGTGCTTATTTTGCGACATTTGTCTGTGTTCCAAAATGCTTAGAAAGATATTTAAAAACTGGATAAAACATGAACTAAAACGAGAATTGATTAAAATTGCTCTTTCATGGATTCCACGAAAACAAACAAAATGTAGTTTCCACAAAGCTAGTTGAGCATGTGTTTGGTACACATTCAGTGCTTAAGCTTCAAAGTCCAATTGTAACCTTCACCTAATTAGTTTTAATAACAAACTTTGAGTTGTGAATTTCTAGGCTCCATAACAAACTTCATGTTTACTGCCTGTGCTTATCAGTTTCGTTTAGGCAGTTTACCCTATATCCTCATGAACATTGCAAAGCAAAGTTATTTGAAGTCTTTCCAATTCCTAGACCAGTGCAGTAGGAACTGGAAGTCTACAGGGTTCCCCTGCTTTTTCCGGCCACAGCTTGAGTGCCCCTCTTAGATAGTACGCCATAGGCTAGCGGCTTCACTTCATTGCAACAGCTTTGTGTCTGGACTCAACAGCTCAAAACTCCAAAAATGAAAAATCTGCATTACTACAGCAAAACTTGCTCTGGTCTACTTATATTACCAAGTCTAAGGACTTCAATGGCTGCTATCGTAAAAGAACTGTTTGAAAAGAAAGATTTGGTTTGGGATAAACACATCGTTAAACTCATTAGCTTTGTTGATTTTCATTAATAAGCAATAGGAAGAATCTTGGACTCAACATACAATATCGCCGAACATCTGTGTCATATTTGAACGCATTTGTGACTTCTTTTTGAAGTCTTAACACAACAATACATGCTTGCGTAGGTGGGCCTAAGCACTTCAAGAATTTTCCATGAAATCTAGATTTGATCAAAACATAATTTAAATATGAGTAATTGACAGTATCAAAAGCTTTGGAAAAGTTAACAAACAGACAGTCCGATTTTCCCCATTTATGTGAAAGCTGTTTGTCAGCTAATACTTTCATTAGAAATAGGTTATCAGCTGTTGATCTATTTTCACGGAACGCCCCTTGGTTATAACCCATGATCCTCCTCTGTTCAGAAAATCTTACGATTCTCTTATTCAGTGTACCTGTGAAAATTTTACTTAGGTTTGAGAGTATGGAGATTCCCCTATAGTTATTAGGATCTTTTTTGCAACAATTCTTAAATATTGATACAATCAATGTTTTACTCCAGGCACTTGGAAAGCATGCTAGAGTGAATATCTTGTTAAATAGTTACACCTGGAAGACAATGATGTCATCCTTCCATTACTTAATAGCTTCGTTCAATATCCCATCTACACCGTGAGTTTGTTATTTTTTGCTATCAGCTGTTCAACCTCAGCTGTTATTGGGTCATTAATTTCATTAATTTGGTGGCTGTTTGCATCACAAACAACACAGTGCGAATATGATGTTTGATATAATCGGGACAAAGGGATGAAATTTCAGATCATGACTTCCTCTGCTATTCAGGAGACTGTTATACGCTGTGTAAGCGGAAGTGATAGCTGATTGGCTAATTGCCGGCGTCCTTAGTTACGTGGTGGTAACCTGTACGCTGACTCGGCCAAAGTGGTGTTGTGAAGTTGTAAAGAG
>JANTCA010075563.1:0-15083 GCA_024741275.1 Chironex yamaguchii
AGATAGATAGATAGATAGATAGATAGATAGATAGATAGATAGATAGATAGATAGATAGATAGATAGACAGACAGATGCCAATTTGACTCTATTATTGCGTGCATCAATCCTTCAGCGACTTTACGAACTACATTATCGTTTCCTTTCACCGACATAGTAAAAAATATGTAATATCTAAATTTCATTTACTATCTAGTAACTCTACTGTACTACATTGGTGTATTTTACTTTGCTATGTTTCCATGGTAGGAAATGAAGGTGTGTTTTTTGCAAGGCTGCTCAGAAATGCTCACATGTCAAGCTAATTTAAATTTAAAGCATTGGTGATAAGGAATAAGTACATTTTATTAGCTTCAAACTCCGTAATGTGTTGGTTAATTAGCTTCAAATTGGCAAAACCGCAGCTGCCCTCTTGTAGGATGAATTTGTCCGTTAGAATAACAATGAATAGCCGTGCATAATTTGGCTGTCAACATTCTCGGAATTGAAAAGATGTCCAACCACCCAAGAAGAACAATTTCTAATATCAAGTTCTTACACCCTGCAAACATGCTATTTTTGTAACTTAGTACATTTATTATGACAGTTACAATTTAAAATAACATAAAATGGTTGCTTTTTATTTTGTGGTATCAAGACAAAAACATACTATGAAGGCTTAAGGCATGCGACAAATGCTTCATTCTTGAGTTTATAGTAACATTATTGTACACTGTACATAATATGTGTTTTTAACAAGTAGGATGCCATAAATTAATTTTCAATGGCAAATATGTAAGAAATTTGACCAAATGTTGATAACATTAACAACGTTGACAAGTAGGTTTGTCTGTGAAATGAAAGTAGGGCATGACTGACCAAGGACCTGAAAAGTGTAATTTTTTACTTAGGCTTTACATCAACATATTGATCACAGGGCTTGCAATAAAGCCATCATCAACAAGACATCCCTTGAGACAATAATGACGTTAGAACACAACAATACTTCGACGAAGAAGAATGCTTTATTGACGAAGCAGAAACAAATGAAAAGTTGACCAACAGAAAAAAAATGAAAAGTTGACCAACAGAAAAAAATGAAAACTCAAATAAGCATGCCATTAACAATGCAAAATGTTGAAAAAATTAATTTTAAAGTAAAAAGGAATGCCTAAATTGACAATGACTTGTTTATCGAGTGGAATAGATGAACAATTTATTTCTGTCTAACTAGACTTGATTGACGTAAATCACTTTCAAAACGTCATGTTAAAATACAGAGGTGGGCTTGACAATGAATTTAAAAATGATTGCACAAAATTGCATAAATGACAATATCCATCATCAATGTTTAACTGGAAAATTAAGTTACATGATGGACCAAGACTTCAATTTATGACAAGCGTATATGGAGTGCAAACAAAAAAGAGAACTGTATAAAGCCACTATGAATATCATGAATGTCGTTATGTTACTTCTAAATGAACGAAAAGATATTCATTTTACAAAACAAACGTATAATTTCTTCCAGAGCTTTTCAAATGGTAAATACCGACTTTGCTGACAATGTGAATAGCTTCTCAAACTCTCACTGTATTATTGTCTATATTACTAATTATTTATATTATTGTCTATATTACTAATTACTTATATTATTGTCTATATTACTAATTACTTATATTATTGTCTATATTACTAATTACTTATATTATTGTCTATGTTATTAAATATACACTGTCAGTTTAAGCAGAGAACATTGCCTAAAACCCAAACTGTACAGTTAGAACGTCACAGCTATTTTACACTCAGTTAAACTGTTCTCTCTTAATGCACGCAAAGGTAGCTGTGATGTCTATGGTAGTCCAGATCCTTGAAAATGTGAAAGGAGCAAATAGTAATGCATTGGTGTACATGACTGGGGAATCTCCTATGCTTGGCGTATTCGTTTAAACGGGTTAAATACTAACAATATTCTAAAACGTACACACATTATGTCAAGCCTTTTTAAATTAGATTAGTACTTGATAACACTATTACGTCCTACCCAGCACTCGGCTCAACCACGTACTGTTAAGGGATAAACAATTTTCTTTCACGAAAGTTTTCTTAGCTGTCATAAATCCTGCCTTTTCAATCCAAAACCTTATTATGTTAAAGTGAAGCAGTCTAAAGTTTCAAATATCCTTGAGAATGGTTTCATCGACATTTCGTTAATTACACCGGTATCCTGTAATTACGCCATCACTGGTCCTCGCATCCTAAAATTTCCGAATTAACTAGACATTAAACGATTATGGCAATAATATTCTGTAACTCAAGTTGGTGTTAGAAAAGAATATTGACACTGCCATGTTCTTAGTGACCACACACAAGTTTCAAACTAATTTGATAAATGGCTGATAAAAAAGAAAAAATTTCTTACTTACCTGAAGCAAATTCGTCTGATGGTACATAATGAGTTGCAAATACCAATTTTAGAACAGCCTAAAATCCATCGAGATACAAATAACCATTGATAAATAATCATTGTAAGGAACTCTAGAATTGGAATGGAGAGCAAACTGTTATTAGCAATGATAAAACAATAGATCTTCAAGGATTTTCAGAAAGAGGCCTAATAGGGGTAACATAGGAAGTGGCAGAAGCTAGGGTTACATTATGAAGCTTATGGCCTATACATAACAAAATATAACACTACAGCAATTATTAGAAGTACCAACCAAAAACGTAGATCCGAATAGCAAAAGATTTCACAACACCATGATAATGATGGTGACTATGATAACGATGATAATCATAATGGCGGCAATAATGATGATGATCATGACGGTATTATTGTTATTATTTTCTATGAAATAAGGAATTCTTAATTGTAGATCTTATAATATTTAAAACCATATGATCGTAATATTAAAAATTATAAGTGTAAATTTGTCCGTTACATTAGGCCTAGGACTGGAGTAATTGATACGTTTTTACCAGAATTACGGAAAATGAAAAGACTGATTAGCTGTTACTCTGAGATTTGTGTGAACGCACTAGTCAGACAGACTGTAGCTAGTAATAGTTACATATCTATATACACACTACGTAGGTCTGAAATTTGCATGTCCTAGCCCGGTCGATCCCCACTTAGTGCAGTTATTGTGGTAATGCTCCACGCTTGACAAATGTATCAAAGAACGTGTCTTTTAGTATACTAGATATACTATATATTTGTCAAGAGTGGGCATTATCACTATAGCTGCACTATGTGGGAGCCGCCGGGCTCGAACTTGCAACCCTGAGACTCAAAAGCCAACACTCAAACCTCCGTGCCATCACGGCAAAAAGGTTTGGCGAAGGACTTTCCTTGGTACTACGAGACAAAACCCAACGGTGGGTAAGGGAAAATTCATTTATTTTTATTCTGCGTTTCGGCTTAAGCCTTCATATAATATCCTGAAAGACACACGTGTATATCTATATATATCATACATGTATATATCCATATAAATCATTTTTAATCAAGCCTGTTTCGTGATTACCTTTGTCTTCAGAGGATTTTTCTTTAAGATTACATTGCGATGTTATCAGTGGCGGCTGGTAGTAATTTGCTTAAATGGGGCGATATCTCTGACAGGTTTTCACAACAACACCCAGCTGAGCGTTTTGCACACAAGGTTCCCTGTGATTTCTTGAGATAACGGGCAGATTCAGTTTTGCCCAAGAAATGAGAGAAAATCGTCTCATGTCGCCGACAGTCAGTATGAAATACGCATGCCCAGATACCAAAATCTCGGGCGGATTTTATCTTTCCCTTGCTATTCATGGTCAGACAATACAGAAAAAGTAGAATGCAGCCCTGTGGTCTGCTTCAAGCCAAACATTAGATAATTTCGGACATGCATTGACAGTTGACACTGTCAAGAAAGACAATGGGTAATCACGGAAAGTCGTTCCTGAATATGACTAGGAGTAATAAAATTTGTCAATTCAGAAAATAATTGGATATGGAAGAACCTTCTCTGCTTTTGGATGGTGGGGCAATGCCCATGGTGCCCCACAGCCCCAGCCGCCACTGTATGTTATACAGTATGAACTTTTCATTACCCATGTCAAAATACATTACGTGTTCATAACATAGCACTGCTCTTGAGAAAATCGTCAGTTGATTTCAATAACTTAATTAAAGTAACAAGAAATTTGTATTTAAAAGCAAATGCAAACAGCCACATAATATCTATCTCCTGGATATTTTGTTTAACAAGTAAGAAATCCAGACGACATATAGGTAATAAAAGCAATAAGTAATAAAAGCAATAGGTAATAAAAGCAATACGTAATAAAAACAAGAGGTAATAAAAGCAATAGGTAATAAAGGCAATAGGTAATAAAAGCAAGAGGTAATAAAGGCAATAGGCAATAAAAGCAATAGGTAACAAAAGCTTTAGGTAATAAAAGGAATAAATAACAAAGGCAATAGGCAATAAAAGCAATAGGTAATAAAAGCAATAGGCAATAAAAGCAATAGGCAATAAAAGCCATAGGTAACAAAAGCTATAAGTAATAAAAGCAATAGGTAATAAAGGCAATAGGTAATAAAAGCAATAGGTAATAAAAGCAATAGGCAATAAAAGCAATAGGTAATAAAGCCAATAGGTAATAAAAGCAATAGGCAATAAAAGCTATAGGTAATAAAAGCAATAGGTAATAACGGTAATAGGTAATAAAGGCAATAGGTAACAAACGCTATAGGTAATAAAAACAATAGGTAATAAAGGCAATAGGTAATAAAAGCAATACGTAATAAAGGCAATAGGCAATAAAAGCAATAGGTAACAAAAGCTATAGGTAATAAAAGCAATAGGAAATAAAAGGAATAGATAATAAAAGCAATAGGTAATAAAAGCAAGAGGTAATAAAGGCAATAGGCAATGAAAGCAATAGATAATAAAGGCAATAGGTAATAAAAGCAATAGGTAATAAAAGCAAGAGGTAATAAAGGCAATAGGCAATAAAAGCAATAGGTAACAAAAGCCATAGGTAATAAAAGCAATAGGTAATAAGGGCAATAGGTAATAAAGGCAATAGGTAACAAAAGCTATAGGTAACAAAAGCAATAGGTAATAAAGGCAATAGGTAATAAAAGCAGTAGGTAATAAAGGCAATAGGTAATAAAAGCAATAGGTAATAAAGGCAATAGGCAAAAAAAGCAATAGGTAACAAAAGCTATAGGTAATAAAAGCAATAAGTTATAAAAGCAATAGGTAATAAAAGCAAGAGGTAATAAAGGCAATAGGCAATAAAAGCTATTGGCAATAAAAGCAATAGGTAATAAAGGCAATAGGTAATAAAAGCAATAGGTAATAAAGGCAATAGGTAATAAAAGCAATAGGTAATAAAGGCAATAGGCAATAAAAGCAATAGGTAACCAAAGCTATAGGTAATAAAAGCAATAGGTAATAAAGGCAATAGGTAATAAAAGCAAGAGGTAATAAAAGCAATAGGCAATAAAAGCAATAGGCAATAAAAGCAATAGGTAACAAAAGCTATAGGTAATAAAAGCAATAGGTAATAAAGGCAATACGTAATAAAAGCAATAGGTAATAAAAGCAATAGGCAATAAAAGCAATAGGTAATAAAGCCAATAGGTAATAAAAGCAATAGGCAATAAAAGCTATAGGTAATAAAAGCAATAGGTAATAACGGTAATAGGTAATAAAGGCAATAGGTAACAAACGCTATAGGTAATAAAAACAATAGGTAATAAAGGCAATAGGTAATAAAAGCAATACGTAATAAAGGCAATAGGCAATAAAAGCAATAGGTAACAAAAGCTATAGGTAATAAAAGCAATAGGAAATAAAAGGAATAGATAATAAAAGCAATAGGTAATAAAAGCAAGAGGTAATAAAGGCAATAGGCAATGAAAGCAATAGATAATAAAGGCAATAGGTAATAAAAGCAATAGGTAATAAAAGCAAGAGGTAATAAAGGCAATAGGCAATAAAAGCAATAGGTAACAAAAGCCATAGGTAATAAAAGCAATAGGTAATAAGGGCAATAGGTAATAAAGGCAATAGGTAACAAAAGCTATAGGTAACAAAAGCAATAGGTAATAAAGGCAATAGGTAATAAAAGCAGTAGGTAATAAAGGCAATAGGTAATAAAAGCAATAGGTAATAAAGGCAATAGGCAAAAAAAGCAATAGGTAACAAAAGCTATAGGTAATAAAAGCAATAAGTTATAAAAGCAATAGGTAATAAAAGCAAGAGGTAATAAAGGCAATAGGCAATAAAAGCTATTGGCAATAAAAGCAATAGGTAATAAAGGCAATAGGTAATAAAAGCAATAGGTAATAAAGGCAATAGGTAATAAAAGCAATAGGTAATAAAGGCAATAGGCAATAAAAGCAATAGGTAACAAAAGCTATAGGTAATAAAAGCAATAGGTAATAAAAGCTATAGGTAATAAAAGCAATACGTAATAAATGCCATAGGTCATAAAAGCAATAGGTAATGAAAGTAGTGCTGTAGCATGTCATTATTTTTTCTTCGTGTTCTTGCTGCTGTTGATGTAATGAAGATGGTAATTAGAACTTTGAACTACCATTAAAATAACCTTTACTGAATATGCATTTTCTTTTAAAAAGTCGTTATTTGCTAGAATCTTATTCGGTTCAAATGCATCCAGTGTCCGCAAGAAAGTTACTTACACGCGCACTAGACTTTCGTCTTCATTGTATACCTATTTTTAGGATTCTTTACACAAATTAAATAAATATTTATTTACGAGTAGAATAGACGATATTTAATAACTATGTTTTACCAAAGAGCTGGTGATTATTGCTTTGTATTCACATAATCCAAACGTCACACTTTTGAACAATCATAAAAGCTATCGTATGATTTCAATCAAAACATGCGTATTCTTTGTCACCTGTCATTCCAAACACTAAATATTTTTGCCGTCACAAATCCTTCATCGGTTTCGTAAATGTCTTAATCGCCATCGAACAGCTGTTATTTGCATTACAAGGACCAAGTATTATCTCAATACTCCTTCCAAAACTGTAATACGTCACATGCATTGTTGTAATTACTTCTAAGGCAGTAACGGAAAGGACCAGAATTTGATCGGTGTCATGGGAAAATCAGCATTCAACAATCGTCGTCCTGTAAAAAACTGCCTTGTAATAATACATATTGATGGATAGAAAATAATGATACTAACAGAACATTCTAATCACCAAATGATAATAGATTTGTAACTTTTCAAATCATTCACATTTTCGTAAACAGCGAGCAGCAAACTGTTACAATGCTACATGAAAAATGTCATAAAACTTCAATCCACAGGCAACTTTTAGGGTTGAAAGTAGATCAACACCTTTCTATTGCCTACAACGAAAGAGATTTCCATGAAAAAAGGGAAGACTGTACGATAAATAATCCAGATAAATCAATACAAGTAGCTACGCACTAACCAAAAAGAACTTGCACTATGGACTTCAACGAAAAGAAAACTTACGATGACCCATTCAGACACACTAGTACGAGCTCTTGCGCAGTAACAAAAAGCAACTTCCAACATAGCGTTTTAACAGGGATTATTGTGAGTGATTTATTCAGAACAACCAGAATCATGCCCTTTAATGAAAAATAATTGTACCATGGTACGTCTAGATAAATCAACAAATTCAGTTACTAACTAATGAAGTGCAACATTTCCATGTTTTTAATACAAAATAAACGTACGGTGACCAACTCAGACTCGTCATTACCGGCAGTTGTGCTGAAAGAAAATGTATTCTTACCATAGCTTTCAGTGGAACATAACGAATGATGTCTCGCTCAGAAACAACAATACAAGAAGTTGTTTTGTACGAATCCATTAACATTACTATTCAGTAGGGATCATTGTCAATGATTTTACCCAGATATATCAATATAGCAGTTACGCACTGAACAACGGGTTCCATACCTTTTAATGCAATGTAATTGTAAGAAGGTGCAACTAGATACAAATTCAGTTGTGCACTGAGGAAGAACAACGACAATCAGGGTCATCAATGCAAGATAACGCAAGAGGACCCATTCAGATTCATCAGAACAAGCTGTTACACACGAAAGAGGAACAACTACCATGCTCTTTAGTGCAAAATAATTTTAAGATAGTGCATCTGGATACATCAGCAAATTCCGTTGCTAGCTAACGTAGAAGAACCAAAACTATGGTGATCATCCCAAGAAAGGATGATAACCCATTCAGATACATCAATATAAGCAATAATGGTCTTTATTGCAAAATAGTTGAACGATGGTCCATATAGATTCATTAAAATATTCAGTTTCGCACTTAGTGAGAAAAAACAGCATCATCGCAACAATGCAAAACATCGTACGATGACTAATTTAGAAACACTAATTTAAGCAGCTAACAGTTGAAGACGACACGCTCTCCAAATACTTTAAATAAAGAAGGCTTGGTGTTTGGCTCAAACTTTGCATTTAGCGGCTTGCCTTGCTACTCTGTTTACCCAAGTGATGCTCCTGATACGAAGAAACCTTGATTTGCTCGTCTACTTGGCTGTATACGCAAATCTACGGATTACGACTACGCCCAAAACATGGCCTAAGAATACTACTTCTACTTGCAGGGATGTTGAGATTTTCAGAGGCTTTACAAGCAAATGTTGTCGTTGCCAGAAGACCATTCGTAAGAATCAAACACAGCTTTCATGTGATAGTTGTAAGGGGAATCGTTATTCTAAGTGCCTCACTGACAAGTTCAACGACAAAAATTGCGACACTGTACTATACTGGAGGTAAACAAAGTTTGGTGACTGATGCTTATCCATAAACATGTAATAAACTGAAACAATACCTGAAGAGTCGACGTCTTCCCACAAAATGTCAATGGCCTCTTCTTAACAAGTGATAAATTGCAAAATTTGCTCCGAGAAACAATGAAGGGCAATTATATTTTTGGTATCACTGAAACCCATCTGAAGGCCCTGAAAAAGGTCATTTTTAACCAGTTGTCAAATCACCTTGAGCCAAATAACTTATTATGCCCAGATCAGTTTGGATTCTATAAAGGAAGATCAACACAGCACGCAGTAACTAATAGACGAGATTAGACAAAACATTGACTATCTGGAATGGTTTACATCGACCTTCACAAGGCCTTCGGCACTGTCGGCCATGCAACACTAGTGCAAAAGTTACCACACTAAGGTATCTAAGGCAAAGAACATGACTGGATATCTGAGTATCTTTTAATAGGAAGTAATACGTTTTTTATAATGTCAAATCTTATGCTGAAAATGTTAGTTGCGGTGTAGCACAAAATCAATTTTATGTCCAGTCCTATTTTGGTTAATGATCAAAGACCTTTATCAAGCTCTGTCTATGACCAACAAAATCTTGTACGCAGATGACAGTGTTTTTTACTTTGCTACAAGGAACACCTCTTATCTCATTATCTAAGGAATAGATAAAACTAGCTTGATCGAAACAAACTTTTTATAAATCTCAAGCAGGGTAAAACTGATTATGTTATTTACTGATCTCATAAAAGTTAAAATCTATGACAAAACTATAAATAAATCAAAAGTGTACAAATACCCTGGTATGCATTTAAAACATGAACCAGCTACATCACTTTGACGAAGTATATCAGAAGGCATCTGCAAGGGTAAAGCATGATGCAGAATCTATATACAAAGCCACGATCCGTCCTATATTAATGTATTGCTATCAACTACAACTTGGACTTCCTAAAGGTACCATTGATTAGCTATTATCTTTTTAAAACAGAACGGCAAAGATTCAAGCCCCCGTGAACAACTTGAGTTTTTGGTAAGGTAGCAGAAGTGCATCACAGACGCCTTGCAATAGACGTCTTCATATGTTTGAATTGCCTATTACCAGAACACTTCACATAATATTTCAGACGGCACCAACATAATAGAGAAACAAGAGGAAATAATTCAAGTCCGGTCTTACCTTCAATAAGGATCAAAACTGGCAGGCAAGCGTTTACTTTCCAAGTAGGTCAGATTTTCAATAAACTCCCTAAGGACATTCGGGAAGAAGAATCCCTAGTGCGTTTAAGCACAAAACAAGCCTTGAAAATGTCTTTTAATGAAAAAGTTTTGAACCCAGTTTTAGCTTTGATACAATTTTCGATGTTATCATTTTATCATTTTTCGTTCAACAGGATCTGATAACACGATCGCTATCCTGACCAAGTAACCTTGCATAAATATTACTCTTGTTATTATGTCTGCTAAATGTATATCTCAAACCAAGATATTAAATGCTTTGGAATTTGAAATGTGATTGCGGCTAACTGCCTGTCCTCAAAGGAATCACATTGCTTTGTCCTTTACTACAAGTACTCAGCAATTAAGTACCAATCTTAATATCCGGGCTGTACCTAATAAAGCTGGCTTGTGTGCCTGTTCCGTCCTTAATGTAATTCCAATGTTCTTTATAAACTTCTGAAATCTGGCAGATACCTAATGCACCAATAACTACTGGAATGACCAACACCTTTCGCATGTCCTAAAACCTAGCGATTTCCTCCTTTAAAGGTCCGTATTTCTCTATTTTTTCAATTTCTTTTTCAAGGACCCTAACATCTCCAGGTATTGCAATATCAGTTCCCTTTACCTCATTACGCACTTTATCAAAAACAACAACCATCGAGCTTTTATTTCCTTATCACACTGTATAACGCAATCCCACAATATCTTTATATTATAACTTTGAACAATGCCTTTTGTTGAGTGTTCATACCATCTTGCTTTTGAATCAATATCATATTTCTCACAAAGTTATCCCAACATTGTCGTGACGTCTTTTTTACTCCTTCTGAGCAAATATGCTACATTCACTGATGATATATGAGATTGTTTCATTTCATTCTCCGCACATCCTACACATGGGGGAATCATTGGCTTTGTCCGTATAGAACTTAGTATTATTTGTCCTTATTGCTTGTTCCTGCTAACTTTTGCCCAATACGTCTTGAGTCAGTACCTTAAAAAATTTTCACATCTGCCTTAAGGAATTGAATATATTCGTATTTAAGCCAAAATCATTTTATTGAAACTTCGATTAAAAAAGGTTCTATAAAAGGAATATCAGGCACATTTGAGCATACTTCTGATTTAGCTCACGCCAATCAAAAAGTCAAGCTCAAGCAAAGATCGATACTTATGACTCTCATGTATCTAAGAAATGGTTTTGGTGAGGTTGATCATACTTTAATACCTATTGTTTTGAGATATCAAAATATCCCTGAATTTGTAATTTCCATGATTACAAACCTTTATGATCAATTTTACACCTCTTTGACCTGCAAAACCAGAATTTGTTTATGTAGGAAAGGGTGTGCTACAAGGTGATTGCTTAAGTCCATTAATGTTCAATTTATTAATCAATACCTTTATACAGTAATTCTCACAATTAAGATATTCCTTTTCACCATTACTCCAACCTCGACACTGGTATCGATTTGCGGACGATG
Source organism: Chironex yamaguchii (assembly GCA_024741275.1). NCBI lineage: Eukaryota > Metazoa > Cnidaria > Cubozoa > Chirodropida > Chirodropidae > Chironex > Chironex yamaguchii. Next base: position 11,500 of record JANTCA010075563.1, read on the forward strand.
CTGCTGTTTTAACAGGTCAGGAATAAGAGAATCAAACCCTACTAAATGCTTTTACTACTTGGTGCACATGGTATTGAATGTCCTTATGGGTTGGCAAATGTACGTCTTTTGGAATGATTAAAGCAATTACACAATCAAAACCAGTTCTGGCAAAGCTTTACATTAGCGAAAAAATGGTTCCAGCTGTTTGACTAAATGACAATTTTCGTTTCGTTACGACTTGGTCGTTTCTTTAAATTCCAAATGGACAATTCCAAGCATAAAGAAATCTTAGTTGATACATAACAAATCACAAAGTTAATTTTATCTGCCTTAGTATGATTGCAATTGGAGTAAGTCGTTTATGCTAATGTTAAAAGGTTACAAGTTGAAAATGTTGACTATTTGATAAGAAAATGATTGGATGTATTATTAGGACCTCATACTATATATTCTGTAGACGTGATAAGGAATGGACTAATCCTAAACTTTTAAGTTGTAATGATTGTAATGTAAGTCTGACTAATGCCATATATACTTCGAATATGCCATTTGTGAGAGTATTTGTTTTTATTTGAGACAATAGAAGACTATAATTTGGAAGTTTATTATTGCTATTATTGTTATTATCATTATTGTTATTATTGTTACTATCAATATTCCATTTCATCCAATTTACCAGTAACTTCTTCTACGACACAGGAATCAAATATCAATAATGTCATAAACATTGTTTTGCTAATTTCAATCATGAAATCGATGATAACAAGGATCCTCCAGATAACAGAGATGATAAAAACTATCCCTCAAAAAAGGTAGTTGATAAGCCTCTGTGGGTAAATGTGCCGCGGATTAAGAAGTCTTCAATCTCACAAAAGATCATGCAAGAGTTTAGACCATGATAATTTAAAGGACACATTTAATCAGTCTCTTGAGAGTAACAACGCTGATTATAAAGAAAATTCACAGCGAGATTTTGTATTAAGAGATAAAATACAATGCCTACAAGTAGTGAAGTTACTGAGGTGTGAAACTGAATGGTCAATTGCTAACGATTATTTCAAATCTATGTTACCCTTCAATGATCCTTTACTGGACATGATTGAGTCAATTTTATCAGTTCAAAGTAATATTTACTTCTGTTTCATTAATAACTATGGATCAACAATAAACATCAACTTGATTCATATAAGGAAAAATACACAGGGCAGTCTAACTGTCAATTGAAATCTTTAAAAATTCTTAAATCCAGCGGTGATTCAAAAGACATTACTTATGTCGACCGTCTACTGAGAACCCGACTTTCTAAAGTCAACAATAAATGTAACAGGCACACCAGGGAACTGGATCATCAATTCCAGATAAACAAAGACTTCTGGAAGTATTGTGCTTCAACATTGGAACCAAGTGTTGGAACAATGGAAGCATGTCAATAAGCCTTCCTTTGATGAGGATACGTGTCTTTTTTACTTCAAAAATAAACTTAAAACTCACAATAAAAAGGAATCTTTTAACTTGCCAAAGTGGATCCCTAAACTTGAAACTCCGATTCATGATTTTGATTTATCAGCACCAAGATATCAAGAAATCAATATGATTATTTCTAAGATGAGATCAAGTTCATCTCCTTGCCCTTTTGATCAAATTAGTACTTTAATGTTGAAAAAGTGCCCAATTTTAAAAACAACAATTTGGAAGTTGATTTGTGAGGCCTGGACAAGTGGAATATTTCCTGATGCATGGAAAAATGGACTAACAGTCTTGGTAAACAAAAAGGGATCGACATTTAATCCCGAAAATTTCAGACCAATAGCCCTGCAATATCATTTATGATTTTGGTTCTAAAGTAATTATATTGATTATCGCCTTTAAAGGGATTCTCGTCAAATATACCACGAACCATTGAACATACCACAACTATGACAGACAATATCAAAGAAGCCTAACCATTTATTTATTAGACATCATGAATGCATTTGGAGAAGTTAATCATGATTTAATTAATCAGGTATTGGATCATCATCACATACCAGTGAAAATGAAATCGCTTATCTTTAGCCTCTGCAATAACTTTTGCATGAGTGCGTCCACGGATGACTACACAACAAATACAATACCTGTTAGAAAGGGAGTATTACAAGGTGATCGTCTGTCTCCGATTTTATTTAACCTATGCTTCAATACATTGATGATATGTCTCATTCAGGAGAAAGCTAATTCTATAGGATACCATTACAATGATAACCATACTCTAATAAATTGGCTGCAGTTTGCTGATGATACAGCTATAATTACTAGTACACCATCTGATAATCAACTTCTGCTCAATCTTTATTCTAAATGGTCTGTTTGGGCAGGTTTTCAATTTCGTGTGGATAAATGTATAGCTTTTGGAATGAAAAAATACAAGAGTACAGTTGAACAATATGAGCCTTATTTACTTTTAAACAATTAAAAGATACCACAAATAAAGAAAGATGAGGGTTTCTGATATCTTGGAAAAGAGTTCTCTTTTAAGATGTCAAATGATAAAGCCAAATATGATATAATTGGAAAACTGAATCATAGTCTGCCGTTATTTGACACACTTCCTATACACGTTCAGCTAAAGCTAGAAATTGTCATCAAGTATGTTTTTACCAAGATCAAATGGTTCCTAACAATTTATAGATTGGATTCAACATGGCTTAGAACATCCTGTGACAGTCTCATTACTTATTACTTTAGGAAATGGCTCAAATACCAACCTAGCTCAAATTTCTCACATCTATAGCTGCCAAAAAAGTACTTTGGCCTCAAACTTAACTTTGTCTCTGACTTGTTTACTTCCTGTCAAGCTACAGCCAGAAATATCCTTTGTCAGTCAAAAAACATTGCAACATATCTTTCATCTGACTTCTAAATGCAACGTCAACATAGACTGTCTGGTTCTTAATAGTCAAATACAAGAAGGTGGAATGAAGGTACAGAGTACAAAGATTAAAAAATCTTTAAATCAACAAAAGGAAAAACACCTCTGGACTCAATTTTCAAATGTGGAGATAATGGAGTATTATTTTTATATTTTTATAAACAAATCACCCACCAAGTTTATCTTACAATGGCAAAACGTCTGTAATAGATTACCTACTAAAATCTTCACCTTTTGTAGGAGAGAACCTATCTTGGCTCTACCAACAAAATCAAATTTTAAAAAAAGGAACTGTTCATCTTCCAGCCTCTGTCTTCTTTGCAACGAGAAAACCGAGTCTCAACTGCACATCCTATCTAACCGTACAGCTGCTGTGCTCCAGGGTCGATTTTTATGGAGACATAACAGTATTTTGACAACCTTAGCCCATTAGCAATTTTCTAAAATGAAATTTGAACTCTTCATGGACCTTATTGGCGACAAAAATCCCAATCAGCTGTTTCATAATTTCGGGCCTGATTATTATTATTATTATTATTATTATTATTATCATTATTATTATTACTATTAATATCATTTTCATCAATATTATTATTACTATTATTATTGGCATTATTACAGCATATGATGTTATTGCTGGATGAATCTACTGAATACCAAGCCATATCCCACAGCCTTAAGTATCCAGAACCTT
>JANTCA010075574.1:0-15081 GCA_024741275.1 Chironex yamaguchii
AGTAGTAGTAGTAGTAGTAGTAGTAGTAGTAGTAGTAGTAGTAGTAGTAGTAGTTGTTGTTGTTGTTGTTGTAGTAGTAGTAGTAGTAGTAGTAGTAGTAGTGGTGTGTACTTCATTTATTTCATTACAACTTTGGAATGCAAGTCCTATTAAGAGGTAACCTGCAATTGGCTACATGAAACCGAGACGTAATATGATAAGATAGGGTTCTGGAATACTACCTTATCATATTATAGTATTCAACAATTATTTGGAAAATGAAACATATTTCGAAAAAGTAGATTACTTTGCCCGGATATTATTCTATTGAGTCTCCGAGTAGTTCATGAGTGAGCAGATTTTTTAAAGTGAAGAGTAAAAATTAGCAATCATTTAAATACTGTGGCCTTTTAAGAGTGTGATAACATTTCAAAGACTGACAAAACCAAGGAGCAAGGTCACCTACTTATTACGAAGGTCAGTTTCTCCCTTCCATTTTCTAAAGCTCAGTCTTTTTAAATATTCCTTTGTAAATTCTTGAAAACTATACATGACCTGGGTTAAAGATTGAGCTCCGCCTCTTATAATCTTGCACATGTGTCATCGCTAGAAATATAGAACGAAGAACTTGAAATGATAGAAGTTTGATAGAAAAATGACCTCATATGTTTGACTGCCATCGGCAATTCTCGTCAATGCCACAAACCAACATTTTCCAAAATTCTTTTTCTCTATGGTCATTGTATGATGAAGACGGTCTCATCCCACGCAGTTATTGTGTACAGATTGATGCCTACCTCTGTTCCCTCATATGGACTAATATCTGAGGCAGCATGAGGCATTTCTTCCATTGCCTGCTACATTTGCTGTAAGGTATTGACTGATAGAATTACATCAGCGCGTCACAAGAGGAAAGGACACTTCAAGACGCTTGAAAACAATACGTCATAAGTACTTCGACATAGTTAGATTTCGGACCAAACAACAAGATATGCAAAGCAGTCAACAGGTTACACCGTACTCTCTGGTTCATCATACAAGGGGGAGAGGGGTATTGATTTGTACATTTTCCCACCCAAACCTTATTAAGACCCCCCTTTTATTAAGTTCAGTTCATCACAGTATCAAAGACCCATTCCATTTGTATTTTAGGGTGATTTTTACGTTTTAATTGTTCGAACGATATCATGACATTATTGCATTCATACTTTTAAATGTTTAAGCTGTAAATTATTACATAAGAAAAGTTATCATGAGTCGTCGAAAATTTCACTTGCTGAAAAGAGGGAAGTATACTTTAAAAGAAAAAGATGTGCTTGGACAGCTGTATACAAAACTCAAGTTGGAATATGGTGGCCAGGCAAAAGGTACTTCCGGCCAGGTGAATTACAATGAAAAGTGGAAAAAGCACAAAAATAAAATATCTCGCGACGGATATGTAGTTGAAGCAGTCCGAGAGCTCTGTTCAGCGTTGTCAAGCTTGTTAATCAGAAATGTATTCCACCCCTTGCTTATCTAAACCTCTCTCGTTCATTAGTTTTCAAACAAAGTTCAAATCCCCCGGTATTAATACCCCCTTGTATGAAACACCCCAGCAGTGAAAAAGCAAGTTTATTGATAAGACACAACCGTGAGGGTACTCCCATTACGGCCCGACAGGCGGGTTCAGTCGGGTCATAGAGGGCGAAAGCCAAAATTTGAAAATCACCCTCATATGGCTGCGGGGTTTTTTACAATAACCTCCAAATGGTAGCATTATGATCAAAATTATGCCACTTGGTAGCATCCAGTGATGACAATGTAAAAATTTGATTAAAGCATGCTTAACGTACTAACTGGGTGAGAAATTGCCAAATTTGTGCTTTCATAATAAGTTTCAATCCCAACTGAACAGTCAATACGGAGTACGCCCTAAGGATAGTAACTGCTTAAAATACCCCCATGTGGTAACTTTATTTGTCTAAATTGGGCAATTTGGTAGCATTTACTAAGACCCTCAAAGCCACTGGACCCCTACTGTCAGACCATCATGGGAGTACTCCCGGGACACAACAAAATACGTTAGAAAATTCTTAGAGGCTAAGATGTCATGTCTTTTTAATAGAGTAAACGAGAATGCTGGTGTCTTACAAAACCATCGAAATATCAATTTTTGTCTGACAAACAGGATGAAAGGAATGGGGACTCCGATTTCTGTTAAAGATCCCCCTATTAATTCTATGAAAAATGCAATCTTATATTCTACGAAATAGCAAGATGGTGCTCATATCAATTTCCATTGTACCAAAGGGTAACCAAAAACATCTAAGAAATAGCCCTTGAGACAAACAATAGTGTGACTACATTACTTTTTCTATGAGCTGGCCAACTGGTAGCAAGACGGACTCCTGTAATATATCGCTAAGCTCTTAGTAGGACCAAATACACGAGCCAATCCAGCAATAGTTTGAATGCCAAGGAAGCAAGCCAGTTAATGTTTTACGACTTTTACTGAAATTCTGGATGAGTCCAGCGGATCCAGCCCAAAATCTGACCTATGCCCAGGTTGACAAATATTGTATGCCACGCCCTTTTTGTGGGTTACGCCCGACGGTTTCTGAAATAAAATAAGTTTAAGGAATTCATAAGCCCCTGTAAGCAAATATTTATGCACAATCCACAACTTTAATTTCTTGAACAATCTTTTTGTGGTACGTTTGGTGGTGGAAAATCGCCTTGAAAATTCCTCCTAGAACAGCCATCTCGCGCTTGCAAAGCGAAAATGAATACCAAAACATGCGATTCTGCCATAGAAAATTCAGAATGCTCCAAAATTTATAAAGACGAAAATTTTTGGATAATTGGCACAGCTAGATCGTCCTTTCATCTTAGCGTATTGGAGCCTGTCTACATTAAAACAAGAAAACCAGTACTCTGTAGGCAGAAAGACTCCAATAATGTTTTGTTTGTTGTTTATGATGGGCTAGTTTAGATTGCCATATACATATACTATGCTTTCTAACGTTTTATGCTATGAAGAGTGTCAGACGAAAAAAGGTATACGCTTTTAACGAAATGTCGCAAATTTTCAAGGCAACTTTAATCATAGGTAACAAAGCGTTACACTTGAATCAATATTCTGTGGAATACCAGTTTGAGCGTTCCTATCCAAAGTGTGTAGGTTAACGCACTAGAATCTACAAATGACGCATTTCATATCCTAGACATTTCTTTACTTCTTTACTATTTGTAGTAAAATTTAATCAATTTCCTTATGTACAAATACACCTTCTGTAAAAGAAATTCTGATTTTTTCTTTGGTTTGCATACAGCAGCAATAGAGGTTAACTTTAAACAAACAAGTCGATCTAAGTAAAATAACGTAAATGAGTGAAGTCTTTAGGTTTGACTAACCCTTTTGGTAGTCATGTCCGTGGTGCTGTTTACCTTTGGTTCTGCTTGATAGTTTACTTAGGGTAGGTTACGTTATAATAACTGGTTTTTCACAAAATTTATGGTCAGGTTTTAGTAATCTTCATATTTGCGAAGTTTGCCCTGTCCGGTTTTTAGTGCTGGCCTTTCTCGTTGATTACTTCACGGTAGCAACTGCTTAAGTCAACTCAGATTCCTGTTGGCTGCCTACTTTGCGGAAGACGTAAACTCGCCTCCTTACTAATTCAAATCTTACCAAACTTAGTTTTTGGCTCTACCAAATGAGTAAATGAATGGTATTAGAAAAACAGAGCAGGCCATGCTTAGATTGCCATTTTAGAGGGGATGTTCAAAACAAGTAGACAAAATGGAGATTCTTAAGCATGCTGATGCCAATGAGGGTAGATATACAATTATGGATCTGATGCAAGTTGTCGACGAACTTGTCAAAAATAAATAAATTCAGTCTCTTTTTTTTGCTTTAAAAGTCTGACTTATGGGTTTGCAAAAGTTACTGTAGTATGAATACGCCCCTGAAATCTCGTTAATCACCTTTTCCAGAAATTGGAGTTTAGGCACTATTTTTCCCCCATGGACACGACACTGCCAGCCATATGGAAAGAGAATAGGGTACGGAAATAATAGACGGTGCTTAAGCTAAACACTCATTTGTTTGGCAGGAAAAATGTACTTCGATATTGTAATTATTAAAAGAGTATCTAAACTTTTGAAGCTTATCCACGGTGCTATCATTACAGTCCACAAGATGACTCCCCAGGGTCAACAACACAAATTATTGATTTAAGTAACTATAATTTATCTTTCAAAAAGACATTATCTGCGTATTGTGTTACGCTTTTAATGGTGACGTGAGTCATGGGAAGGGGGATAAGGGGGCAATATTTGGGGGCACGGAGAGCACCAATGTGGTCTGTCTGGGGGAAATGAGTGTTTCCGACCAGCCCCCGCCCCTATTTTATATCTCCTCCCATCCTGCTTTGCGCGACCGACAAAGACAGTGAATGTGGTTGAATCAGTATAAAAAAGAAATAAAATAACAAGTTGTGATTGGTTAAACTGAGGTAGGACGGGGGTACTGACAGACTGGAAATAAAAGTTGGGATTAAAACATGCAGTCATATTATTGTTCCGTGACATAGATTTGTTCTGGCAGACTGCTGAAACCACTCAAAAAGTGGGCTGACTCAGGATGACTATTTCCGTTGAATTTGAACACTGCATTAAATGATCAAGATACTGTAGTGACGCAATAATCAGATCATGACCTCCTAAATTCATCTCTGAGAAACAACGTTCCAGTAGCTCAGTCGTCAGAGCATCTGCCCAGAAAGCAAAAGGTCGCAGGTCCAGCACCCGCCACGGAAATTCGTTGGAATTACTTCTAATTTATACAAAAATCAAACAGTCACAAGCTCGTGACCCGACACGAGGAACATAGAGGGCATTTTTTTAGATATTGTAATTACATGGGAAAATTCCCTTGTGGGCGTAATGCCCTGTGGGTAATGTCAAAATGAGATAAAATCCCTAGTACTTTGGACCCTTTCCCTTAATTTAAGTAGTAATGCTGTTTATACTGGTCCTCCATACAGATGATTAATGGCGACCACCTGAATCTCTCTTATAATTTTGGAGTCGAAATTTCTTAGGAATTTCTTCAAAATGCTCTGGGAGCATGCAAGCTGGTAACCACGACCTTCGTTAGCATCTTTTTAGGGGTCGCGTTGATTTTCGTTGTTTTACCTTCCTTTATCAGACAGCTGACACGCTTACATTGCACAGCTGGCTACTCGGTCAGGCATATCTCACCGTATGTAGGTTCCACGATGGATTTTGCATTACTGAGAATAGACAATAGGCCGTAATTGCAGAACCCCCCTATAACTGTCTTCTGTTCTTTTTAATCTCTAATATGTAGTAAATTGAAAGGATTTTATTGAGCTGATTTTTTTAATTTTAAGATTTTATTGAGCTGATTTTTATAATTTTAAGATTTTGTTATGATTGTTTCTCCGCATTCAGTTATTTAGAGTAGTAAAGTGCTTCAATAAGATTTGCTGTCTAGGTTTTAAGCATTTGTTATTTCACAAACCTCGATAACAAATAGGCCCAGAAATGCATTTTCCTGGCATGTACAATACTCAATATCCAAGCATTTTCTAGGGTCACCTGACTTCGTTCGCTCCATATTCACTCCATGGTCTTCTTAGAATCCTGAGCTCTCTCAATGTCTTAAGGACAAGGTGACTCCAAGGACATCCACGACGTTAAAGATCGTGAATGGTTTGTTAAGATTGCGTCGAGATTGGACATACGTTTCGTAATTTCTGTGTGTATCTTAAATTTAAACTGGAATTAACATGCAGTAATGCTACCATCACTAGATCTATATGAAAAAGATCTCACAATTCTAAGGACCTTGTACTGGGAACAAATCGCAGCAATCAGAATGGAAAACCAATACATCAGGAGAGAAAGGGGACTTCGACAGAGCTTTGAAACCGAAAGAGCTTTGTTGCAGATCACAGCAAAGAGGGGCTCTTGCAAGGCACGAGAGTCCCTGCATATTCTTCAATTGTTGATGTGCAAATTATGTCGGAAAACGTCATACAAATCTTTCCACAAACTTTTTGCTAACAAGCAAACAAACAGACAAACTAAAGCTGCCGCAAAACATAAGCTTGGCGTTGACGAAGACAACGCTATAGACCTTTTCGGTTCTCCTTAACAACCGCGCATAGCAACAAGTTGAAGGGGCAAACAAAGCGGATCGCGGCATTAAAACTTTAAGCTGTGGTGCGAGGGAAGGTTAGTTTCTGGTTAGTTTTTAAGTTACTTTGCTTCGAAAATGTCAAAAGGCTGTATAGCCAATGGATACAGCAACCATCAGCTTTATGCTTCTCTATAAAGTCCATTTGCTTTCGATTTTTAGTATAGTTTTGGATACAGAGTCACAAGAAAAGACAAGAAGACCACAAACAACTGTAAGAAGATCGATAGCCTAAAAAAATCACACGGCGCAACAAATCTATTCAACAATACGCGATCCCTACACTTACAGACTGCTATACATAAGACGCTTCCCCTAATGAAGATTCTTCACTTCTGTAGTCTACAGTACCACTGAACTTGAAGTTGAAGTGGACAGTCATGAAGATTGACTACTTGAAGCAAGAAAAAGAATACCTTATGGCCAAGATCAGGTGTCTAGAGCATCATGTTAGTAACTTAATGTCAAAGACTTAACTCTGTCAAGGTTGGGTTTTTGTGTTGTGAACACACAACGATCTTACTGCCAGAGATGGCAAGTATACTTGAGAAGACAGTAATTTTGTAAAAAGGAAGGGCCCTCAAGTTTCTCTAAATATCTTCCATGCTTACGTCATTTAGGATAGACAAATACTTTGATGGCGTCATATTAGGGAGCCAGGCGTGTTCCCATTTGAAAGTAAAGGCAGTCATTCTACCATGGTGACGCGTTTTGAAGAGAACAGATGTGACTGAAATAAAGTAAGATATTGGACCACAGGAAATGTATTTAGTGGCTGGTGTTTTGGTATTGGTATGCGATTCATGGAGCTGAAACCAGCCATAAACGAGCTTTCAACTAACAAAATAAGAAAAATACAACTTAATAATCTCTTGGGCACACCAGAAGCGCATTAAGCAAGGGAAAACTCGGAGACATATTTTTCAGGAAAACCTTCAAACTATCTTTACTTCTTCTTTAACGTTCGTGCTCGATTTACAAGGACTTTTGTGGGTTGGTCCTCCTCAACACCCCTCTGATGCATAGATGAGTAGAGGCTTTTCTCCATGATCTTTGGATACACGACATGGTTCAAATGTTCCCATTTTCGCAAAAAATGGTTAATGCAATTCACAAAAGCCATAAACTTGGTATGAACAGCTTAAAGGACTTGATCATAAACAATCTTCTTACGCCAAAGGTTTTGACACCTCATTACGTTTTTCCATTTTGGATTAGTTAATCTTCAAACTAATCAATCAATTCGCCTTGGGGCGAGCAACCACATGATTTTTCCAAACTGCTCTGTTGACCATTAATGTTCCCAGCTCCTCTGAGGTTATCCGTATAACAACTTGGACTCGATAGCATCCAGGAAGAATCCGATCTTCAGGCCCCTTGACATTCTCGACCCCCAGATATTTCTCATCTTGTTTAGACTTTGCCATGTGTGTGCCTTCCTCATCTTTATGTCTTTCTGTGAGTTGTCAATCCAGGTATTCTTTTCAGTCTTCTTTTCTTTCCGGCTCAGTACCATCTCTTGTCTTCAGTGCTTCAGTTAATCTTCGAGGTTATAATTTAGCTAAATTTATTGCATCGCTTAATGTATTAAAGAGTGGAGCCGCTGGCTTGGATAATAAACCTTGGCGAACGAAAGATAAGCTCATGGCTAATAAGTCTGATCTATCCCCAATTCAAACAAAAATGTAAGAAAATGGCAAATTTCTTCCCATGCGCAGAGGAAGCGAAAAAAAAAGAAAGCAAAATTCATAGTACAATATTTGAGGGACTACTCGGAGAAACCCCTCCTGCAGAATTGGTGTTGACACAGCCCGTGGCCAGGGCAAGACCAAGGGAGCTCAGCTCTACATATTTGTCAGTGGAAATCGAGGCAATTTAGAAAAGGTTGCTTTAACACCCCATTTCTAACAGATAAAAATGTTATTCCCCCCCCCCCCCCAATGTCCCTTATCCGTTCTTTCTAGGGACACATCCTAACTACCGGTCTATGTTGACAAAAGAATATTTGAAGACACACACAACGAACAGAGAATTGTTTTGAAAAAGACCTTGTTTGTAAGGCGGTTTCAAACACTATTCACATGGACAACAAAGTTCGTCTGTTTCAGTAATCACAGAAGGAACTGATTTGCTTGTTCACTGCAACAACCACTTAAATAGTTGGACTGAATACGTTTTCACCTCTATTCGTGCTAGCAGGGGGAGCTACTACCTCTTCATCAACTCTTATCTAGTCCTCATGGAAGTTGCTACTCATTTCAGAGACTTTAGGAGGACGGAAGGCTATATCATCCACTGCGCTTAAACGGGGGTTTGAACTCTAGTCTGTCGCTTTGCAAACACAAGTAGAAATCGGCTCGGCTGAAAACTTTGGTGTAACCATAGTCATAGTCTACTGTCTATGGTAGAATAGCCCCGATGACTGTTAACTCGCATTATCGCATCATGATGATGATTATATTCGGGTTTCATATTTTATTTTCGTCATGTCATAACCCATGCGGGCATACTGGTCCTTTTGCGTGGTGACCAGTTCTTTTTTATGGTAATCAGAAAACACGGTGTTTGATGTCTAAACCATATAACAGTTTGCCACAATGCCACGTATCTGTCATTTCTTGGTATTTTCTTTCCGGGCCACATCATTACTTGGTTTTCAACATGATACAATTCGATGACGTGTGGAATCCTACATAATTTCTTGAAATCAGGAAGGCTGCTCGCTTTTCTTGTGTGGACAAGTCCAAGTCATTACAATACTATCTGGTTTTCAACTCGCCACCCTATTTGACAAAATAGGTGCTGTGCTAAAGCCATGGATTGGACGAGTGAACCGTCCCTAGCTAAGCCTTTTTCAGCATACAATGGATTATTTCTGCTCGCATCAAATGAAGGTGTTAAAATTTATGTCGTCATGTTTGTTTGCTTCTTGCCTACTTTCTGTCTGTTCTAGTCTCGGTTACTGTCTAAAGTGCCTGCCATCTCCTACCAGGAACACACAAGATTTGTTTACCAGTCAAACAAGGAAGTTGAGCTCCTTCCGTCCAAGTGAAGTTAAGGACCCTGTCTTTTTTCCTTACCAACAAGTTTCAATGTTTCAAGTAAAGGACGTTCTAGATTAGTAGCAAGTCAAGTTACTTCTAGCGTTCTTCTATCCGTGACAGCGCGAAGTTGTGAAACCGAAAGAGCTTTGTTGCAGATCACAGCAAAGAGGGGCTCTTGCAAGGCACGAGAGTCCTTGCATATTCTTCAATTGTTGATGTGCAAATTATGTCGAATATTATCTGCTAATTACACATGGAGTGACAATTTGTGATAAACTGTCCTTGGATTGTGCCTGTCATCAACCTGTCATGCAACTGGTCTGTACATTCTCTATGTCGTCAGCACCAAAGTGTTAATTTTGTCCAGATTATGCCTTGCAAAGTAAAGTATTGTATTTTCTGGCTGCAATATTTCGATATCGTAAAGGTGTCTGGAAATAGGGCAACCAAGGTTAAACGAGTCCTCTCGCTTAATAGTTTTAATGAAATAGGAGATTTTGTTGCTGCATACAATTCTTGTTGGTTGTAGCGATGCATGGCCGTGTTATTACGGCCCTAATAAGTTAATCCTTTTGTTTTCTTGTATCTCTCTTTAGACTTTTGTAGGATACATACTTTGCTTTCAACATAACAGGAAAATACTTCTGGCGTGTATCAGCTTACTAGTTTTGAAAACGCCCATGATTTTAAAATCACCTTAAAATCAGCGACATACAAAGTGTGTTTTTAGCACAATGTTGCATGTTTAAGCCATAAAGAATAGAAAGGCCCAGTGTAGACATCGCTCTAGTGTCAAATTTCTGTTCTGTCAAATTCAATGTTATAATTAAGTCCATGAAAAATTTATCGTGTAAATCCACCTTTCAACCTTCAAATTTGACTCAAGTTGATGATTTTTTGATAGATTAAGTAAGGATAGGTTTAAGCATAGCATTTTAGTCAAGCAAAATTTCAATATACAAAGTTAAACCACATTTGACAAAAGAGCGTCCCCAATGGATGCGTCACTTATTGCGTCTCATTTCGACAACAGTCAAGAGATGTTTTAATTTTGGCGTGCGAACATATCGCGCATGCACTTCTTAGTTCGACATTAGCACAAAGACCTCAGTCAGTTGAAATTGACTCGCCATAAATCTATCGTCCAAAAAGCCAAGTCGCTTTTGTCTCATCCGATCTAAAACTACCTCATAAACATGAGTCAAGTTTAACACAACTTTGAGGGCTGGATTTTGAAGATAGGTTTATCATGGATGTAATTATAACATTGAATTTGACACGACGGGAATTTAACACAAGTGCAACGTCTAAACTGGACCTAACAGAAGAGTGACTCGGCTCTAGACCATGAATTTATGCCAAATCAATTTCATCTTTGTCCATAATTTGTCAATGTCGGATTAAGGGACGCATGCGCAATATGTTTGGGCTTCAAAATCGAAACCAACTCCTAATCTTTGTTGAAATGCGACGCATAGATTGGGAACGTCTTTTGACAAGTTTGTGTAAGACTTTGTGTGATTTAATTGAACTAGACTGAAATGCGACGTCTAAACTATTCCTAAGGAACCTTAATAGTCCTTAACAGTGACATGTATGATAGCACTTAGTTGATACCGCATGCGGACACGCTGTTATTGATAGCAAAGTATGAATGATGGAGGTATCGTCCAGATTCTATAAACCCTATGAACCACATATGTGTTGCAAATTGGAATTTCTTGGTTGGCATTCTGCCCTGAAAAAAAATTTGTTTGCATTTGCCTATGGTCAGTGCGGGATTAACCGAATAGCACATGTAGCGCGTGCTAAAGGCCCCGCGCCAAGACGGGCCCTGCGCTAAACAAAGATAAACATGTCTACAAAAGGCTAATTATTTCCGAACATTGAAATCTCTCCCGCCATTCGCTTGTGGTTGGTGGTGACAAAATGCTCTGGATGGTGATGGCCGCAATTTTAATTTAGCTAATCGAAGGATCGTATTAAAAGAAATAACATATTCTCATTGATTGCAAGAATCCCACCATTGGAGGGAAGGTCAAAAATAGAGCTATTTCCGTTTCTTTAAACAGTCGTGGACGCTTGTGATGCCATGTGACAAGATAGAATAAATCATGTGGCAAAACTAAATCTCGGAATTATACCATATAAATACGAATAATATACATAACAAGAGCAGCGGTATGATTTTTTTACCAGTATGAGTGACCTCGCAAATATTTAAGAGTTATGTGCAATTGCTTAATTCGGCAGTGTCTAGGCTCACAAGATAGATCACGAGTACGTGGGTTAGAGGTCAAAGGTCAGCAAAACATGAATATCGTTGACTTTGATTAGGGGTGCTCGTTTTCCTATTAGGTAGGGTCATTGGTATATCCGGGAGAGTGTGAGGGGTATGACCTCCTACTTTTGCAATATTTGACGGCATTAAAACAAAAAGGATCCTGTAGCCCTAAATTCTCCGACTGTCCGGTTTCGGTATACCGCATACGTCACTACCTGGAATTAAAAAACGTTCCTTTGCCTTTTCATTAAAATCTATCTCCAGATTAAATCGAGCCCGGTCCCTGAAATTGAATGTTACATGAAACTGAGAGGGGGATGAGTGTGTAAATTATCTTCCATCAAGACAATGCGAGCCCGCAATAGATCTTAGTGACCAGGGAAGTTGAATGTAGTTTGAGCATTCGTTATAAGGAACAATTATCCCCTAAAATACTGGGCACACGCAAGGACACTGTATTTTATGGAAGTAACTAATTACAGGTTCACGGCATAATAAAGGTGACCGTCCTTTGTCGAAATCTCGAAATGATGACTTAGAGATACGTATGCAGAAAACCCAATACAACAATTTGAAAAAGTTCTTCGAAAAATCGTCCATGTGCATAAGCATCCAGATCCTTCATGTTGCACACTTTTCTCCCCAGATGGAGTCACTTGTGTTACGTTTTTTAATGAGGAACCAAATCAGCACAAAATAGATCACATGGTAACATTAAACAAGGGTTAGCAGAGGCGTATGATGTTGATGGTAGACATTTTTATCAAACAGAATCAGGACAAGACCCGAAAGATGGTGTTACCTTCGGTATGCTTGTCTTAATTTAATCCTATTTCAAAAATGCCAGAAAGACTCCTTAACAATATACGTCCTCGTCAGAGAAATCTCACTAACTTATCTCTGTGTGCCGTCATTGAGACGCAGAGATGAGGAAGGGCTTCTGTACTCACCCTCCAGTCGATCGGGAGCATTTTTTCAGATGGCCAGCAAACAGCAGTAGGTTCTCTATAGCGTCGATCATGAATGGTGAAGAAGAGCCAGAAGTCCCGATGGGGATAAAGTCGATGACAAGTGAGGATGGTAGGTATCATGCTTGATGGTGACTAATCATAAGTATGTTTGTATCTTTTAACATCTGAAGATTTATCTCAAACTGTAAACGGATGTGCTATCGCGTAAAGTTGTTGTGCGTATTTCGGTAAAGCAGCCTACTTGCTAATTTTGTGTGAAGTTGAACGTGTGATGGTGCGATAACAGCAACCCTACAGGAAATTCCTTTGAAAATAGATTCGGCAGGGCAGTGTAGATTCGGGGAAGCATCAGTCTGCTTATGATTGGAAAAGTCTTCCGCAATCCTGCCGTGCACGGGCGGGAAGGAAGGGTGATGAGTTTCAACGTCTACTTTCAACTTCTTTTTAACGAATCTTTTAAAATCAAGCCCTTCTTTACCCCGTAATTGCGTTAATAATTTTCAAGAAAGTGCCTTATTCTAATTAAGATTTTGCGACATGATTGACCATGGAGCATAGAAAGCACTTGACAAACTTCCCTTCAGTAGACTTCAGCTGAAGATCTTCCAAAATATCGGTAAGGGACTTACGACTTCCGTCAAGTGGCGCTCGTTTTGCATTGGAGTAATTTTAATGTTGCATATATAGCGTGATAGTATATAGCATTAGCAGATAATCAACAACGGAATGCTAGTACAGTTTTATTGCTACGAACGAAGTACTTTTGTAGAAATTTCTTATACCTCTTTGAACCTGACATTTGCTGATAAAGTAATGGAAGAATTTCAGACAGCTCAAGACTCACTACAATTTTGGTTTTGAGGGCATATTTCATATACGCAGTTTTCATCCCTTTAGCAGAGCAATTATGTTAAGTAACAGATTATTGTGTATTTAAAGTCGGTACCGTTTGACTTTTGGTCACTGAAATGTTAGGGGAACTATTTTGCACCGGTATTTCGCAAGTTGAAGAATGCCATGATAGAACCACAGTCACAGCTGAGCAGTCCTGGAGTGGCACTGGGTACCTGAGTGGCAAACGATATAAATATTTGTAGGTTGCTGTAACATCGATGTCTTAATAACCAGACGTATTTTACTACAGGTATAGATCTGTATTTATCTGTACTTGCCTTATATGTATATATATATGAATTTTGACTCAGATGAGGATTTAAAATATGTGATTTAACTAAACCCTCGGGTCGTTTACGGTGAGATTCTATCCATCAATGGAAGGAAAACGCGCCAACATTTAATTTTCAATACTATTTACACACTAGAGTTCTGGAATTACTAAGTGCTTTTTGATGAATTTGTACATCATTATATTGATTTAATTAAATAGTCACAGTTATATGTGTGTAGCAATTTGAATCTATGTTTAATAATATAAAATAATAATTAAATCAGTTTTATTCCCTTTGGCTTCCTCGCAATGCAGTTATTGTAGTTGTGGTCCACTCATGAGTAATTTGTGTATTTAGACAACTTCCTGAGGTCTTCGTCCTGAGGTGGATAGTAGAATTGTTTGCTTGATTAATCGATTGATCGAAGATCAATATATAAATATTTGCTTGTATTTATATTGATGTGTGTACGCATGTAAATATTTTTATTTAATAGTGCCCAGTATAGTATTTTGCATGTAATGAGCTTTGTTGGTCGTAGATACTGATCGTCTTGCATCATGCGTCATCAATTGTTTCCGTCGAAGAACAGTCCCATCTGGTCATGTGAAAATATCAGACAGATCTAAGTATGCCGTGCCAATCTCCTGCTAATTTTTTAACAAACATCTTTGCTTCAGTTGGATGGTTTTTGTTGCAGTTCTCCCGTAGAGGAAAACCAGTAAATTCCTGTTTACATTAGTCATATTTTACGTGCTACAATTGAGTCTGAAAGCATACAGCATGCACGTGTGTTTAACATTTTCAAACAGACTGTAATAACTTCAAAATACAGAGCTATGGACGATAGAATGACATATTAGTTATCAGACTATTTGTAGAAGAGCAAAGAGTACTGTACCATTAGCCCTTGTGTTAACATTGCCAAACTAGATTTAAATGCGCATTACAGCGACATAAAGTATTGTATGATCCGAAAGAAAGAAACATAATACCATTACACATTTACAAATAGAAAACCAAGAGATATAACGCCACTACATATTTAGAAATATAATAGTACTACATATTTAGAAATATAATGGTACTACATATTTAGAAATATAACGCCACTACATATTTAGAAATATAATGGTACTACATATTTAGAAATATAATGGTACTACATATTTGTAAATGGAGGACCAGGGAACATAATGGCACACACATTAAGAGACCATGAAACAAGGAACATGGTATTACACATTGAAAGATGGAAGACCAAGGAACACAATGCCTTAACACATTTAGAAATGGAAGACAAGTAGACTTGATGGTATTACGCATTAAGACGTAAATGACTAAGGAACATAATGGCATTGCACAGTAAGAAATAATAAACCAAGGAACAAGGCATTACACATTAAGGATTAGAAGACCAAGGGACATAATG
>JANTCA010075585.1:0-15081 GCA_024741275.1 Chironex yamaguchii
ATGCAGTTTCCTATACAAAGTATTACGGGTTATGTATAGTGATCAGACTCAGCATTCCCTTTTTTGGATGCCTTCTGGTGTTGCAGGATGCTCAAAGAGGGTCGGTGAGTAGCATTGGGTTATGCAGTTTCTTATACAAAGTATTACAGGTTATGTATAGTGATCAGACTCAGCATTCCCTTTTTTGGATGCCTTCTGGTGTTGCAGGATGCTTAAAGAGGGTCGGTGAGTAGCATTGGGTTATGCAGTTTCCTATACAAAGTATTACGAATTATGTATAGTGATCAGACACAGCACTCCCTTTTTTGGATGACTTCTGCTTTGTCGAAATCCCTTAATAGCGTCCTTGATGTGTCCTAATACTTACAGAAATACATGAGTGTATAAAGGGGCCACAGGGGCTTTGTATTGTTTTGCACGAAGGCGTTCTACCTTCAGCACAATCATTGGCATGCACAGTGGAGATTAGGGGCAGAGGAGACCGAGAACCTCATGCCCTTCATTTGGGGGAGTGGGGAGCACAAGTGCCCTTTAGAACAGCATTTTAGCTTTTTTTGCCATTCCTGACTCTGCCCTGGAAAGTCTTTGTTGAAACCTGGAAACATTCCTGTTTGTCTTATTATGTTTTGCTGAAATCAGGAAAGCAATAATATGGCTGTCGATGATCGCATTTGCAATGAAGAAAGTGCCCCTTCGCAAAACACTGCCCCACCCCCTCATTTATTTCTTCTGGCGTCCCTGATCTTTAGTAGTAGCTATTTTAAGATCTGGATAACTTGATTCTTTTAAGCGGTATTATGTTTTGTACGATGGTTTAGTGTTTAAAAGTCGAAGTAGCATCACCTAATGTCTGAGGTATTCCTAGGGCAGAATTGAGATTTACCTTGCGATTCGACGTTAGACTTGTTTGCAATATTTAGGTGCATACATGTTTTCGCCAAGGGAACTTCGACTTTGCCCAAAAATGCATATGAGGCAAATACGAAAAGGTTGTAAAATTGTTTGTGACATCGACAGTTGAAAGTGATCTTTATTATTGCTATTTTTCCTTGCCTCAGGCCCCAACTGGAAGGTCTTACGATGTTTGTAAACCAGAGGAGGGGAGGCCGAAAAATTTGACGACCATGTCCACTTGTTCTTAAAAATGCCACTTTCATTGGGATGCTTCTCTGATAAACTCTTACGATAGTGACGCAATGTTATCTGATTTCCACCATCCCCGATTAATCAAACGCCACTCCCTGTATATTACTTATAGTAATATAATATGTTATATTAATAGTATAGTCTTCAACTATTAACACCCCTTATATGAAGCTCCCGAGTGTAACGAATAACTATTGATTTGCGTTTCGTTTGATTGTTTTAAATACTTCCACTGCTACCTTTGTTTATATCGCATTTTTGCACAAGTTGTGTCATGATTGACGTATTGCTCTGCAGTTGAACATTCGAAAACCAGCACTCCAGCCTAAAACTCGGTGAATGTCACGACTTAAAGATACATCATTCGCGTACGAAAATCAACTTGAGATGGGTATTTGAAAATAGGTAGGTTGATAAGGAGGATGAGTTATTGGTAATGATGAATGACGATGATAAAGATGGTGTCAAGGATGATGATGATGATGATGATTCATGATACAGATTGACAAGGACAATGATTAATATCTATTAATGATAATAATCAACGATGAGAATGGTGATGATTGGTGACAAGAATGATGAACATTCACGATACGTATTGATAAGGACAATGATTAATGTCTATGGTGATGTTAACTGGCGATGAAAATGATAATGATTGATTAGAAGGATGCATAATGATTATTGGTGATGATGATTGATGATAATGATAATGATAATGGGTAATGACAGGGATTGATAAAGAGGATGAGAAATTATTGACTATGATGATATTGGTGCTGACGGGGGTGATTAATGATGAATGATAATATTGGTGATAATGATCATGATAATTAATTATAAGGATTGATAAGGACGACGATTGATGATTATTGATGACGATAATTGACAATGTGGGTGATGATAAGTTTTGATAAGGAGGATAATTGACGATGATGGTGATTGACGATGAGGATGCTGAATAGCGATGATAAGGATTGATAAGGAGGATGATTGAGGATAATTTATGCGGAGAATGATGTCATTGATGCTTGTAATGACTGTAATAACTATGGTAAATACGACGATTATGTTGATTGTGACATTAGTAATGATACTAGTAGTAATGATAACAGTTGCATAATAATGATAATTCTGATAATTGTTTTCAATTGATAGATTATGTTACAATCAGAAATACATTATTTAAATGGTCTCTTTTCAGACTTGGTTGAGGCTAAAAATGAGAATAATATTTAATAAAATGTTCATAGAGATGCCAAAACAGGTTGCATAATTTTATTTTGTAGTATTAAAATTGATAGTATGATTAAAGTGTGTAATTTTGATAACCAAATTGTTAAGACTATCACCTACTCTTTGTTATCATGATGTTATAAAAATACCAATAGAGTATTGCAAGCAAAGGATTGGAAAGGATTCATAGGAAAGGATTCATGTGGTGGAACAAAGTGTAACTTGATCATCAAGACAGAGAGCACAGCAAGTACAAAGCTATCCAATGAATCTAGCAAGACTCCTCCAGTTGATGAAAGGAGGCAACCAAATTCAAGTTACAAATCACAAAATATGCAATAGTCTAAGGTCAAATCGGTCAATTTCATCAGTCGACAATATCCCTACACTCACTTCGAAATCATTTTTTAACTCAATACAACCTTTACTGTCACCGTTAGTAGCAAAATATACTCCCTTATCAAGTTATTTTGTTTTCATGGACCTACGATGAAGTGTAAGAGAGAATTGTCACTATTTAAAGCAGAGATTAGCTGATCTAGAGGAGATTACTCTGATAATAGGAGATGCCGAATCCGAATACTGCTTCGGATTTCAACGAGAAGTACAATACTACCTTACTTGAATTTGACACGATTTTGAGTAAGATACCAGATCAGCACCTTATGATGGCAGCCAGGAATTATTATTAATGGAAATTTCTAGAACATTGTAATCTAGGGAATGTAATGCATATCAAACGCAATTTGACGAAAGGTCATGTTCGTGATCATGTGTCAATGCAGGTTTGCAGTGACGTGGATGTGCTTATTTATCTTAATGGATATACTTGCGATTTTCTTCGATCTTGTCTTGAAGATTTTAGTTCAAATCATGTTGAGGACTCTGCCATTCATGTTATCTATTTGAGTCCATCTTTCGCTATGGAATATACCAAAACAATCATAAAGGAGTTCCGGATAATTGATGCGACATTGAATTACTCTAGTCGTGCAAGGCAACCTCAGTTATCTCAAACCACTATCAGGGCGCGGTATATTCAATACAGTGCTGTCATTTGTCAGTCATACATACCCAGTTATCATAACAACGGCATTCCTATGTCATTGGTTAGACCAGTAGTGCATAGTTTTCCTACTAACTTGCCTATTTGTGTTTCAAATAGTGTCGTGCAAGTGAGGCCTGCTGAACATCAACCACTCTTAATTGGGGTACCTGGAAGGGGACCAAATCAGTTCATCTGTAGACCACAGGCAATACAAATGTTCATCCCACCGTTACTGAATCCACAGCTTTCATATAGCTCTCGTTATAAAGTACATAAATCCGCGAAAAAGGATCTCACCAATACCATAGATTATTCAAAGGATAGCAGTGTTTTTGATAATGAAACAGAACAGTTAGGACACTCTGTGTCCAAAGTCTGTTAGATCAATGGAACTAAGTCTTTAACTCCGCCATTGCCTGGTCCCAAGTCCAGGACGAGAAAGGAGGAGGGTTGGGAGAGGAACAGGTGGGACTCTCTCCCGCAAAATCAAGTTCCAGAGATGGCAGCAGTCCTGCAAAGATCATGTGATGTCGTCGGAAAATGCAGTTCGTGGAACGGAGGTCACGCAAATTGTCATCACATTATTCGCAGCCGGATTCTACCCACTGCAAGGAATCTGAAGCTACGCAATGACAGCATCAATACGAAGTCTTTGCTGCCTCCAAATGGATTGAACTATAGTATCTTTAAGACTACAATCTTTTAATTTTCGAAAATACTGTATAGTCTAAAGTCTATAGCATACATTTTTCGTACTGTGCTGTCAATCCCCTTTCAGCGTTTACTAGTGTGATGTACACAGTATTCCACTATTCTTTTGTCTAGCATGTTTTCTTCAAATTTTTGTCATTCGCTTCTGCAAAAGTGGGAATTTGTGGCTTACATAAGAGAACTGTATCTTTCCCTATTCCCTAAAATGAAATACGTCGCTAGACGGGAATCACTTCACAGAATCAAAACAAGTGTTAACTCATACATTTAAGCAGGCGGGTAACAGGGGTTCAGGGAGTGTACATCCTAGGGGCTCCGACCAGATTGTGATATCATGGGGCCTCCAGTACTTCTATATAATTTTTCATTTTATGCGAAATTTGAAAAAAAATTGAAAAAAAGATAGCAAACTTTGGTTGTGAAGGCCCCTTATGAATATGAAGTCTCAAAAACACACACAAATTACAAACACCATACACACACACACAGACACTATTTTGAGCCTCCACAAAGACACCTAATCCACGAATTATAGGTGTCATTCTCTTGTTCGTGACAACGAGTGCAGGTCAGGTGGCAGTTGCTATGTGCGTCAGTTTTTATAAGTGATAAGTGTTACAGATCTTCACTGTACCTAGTTAACTCCTATGGAAAGCATTTGTTTGTGAATCTGCGTATAAATTATATTGTCTGGAGTTGTTGTATTTGCAAATATGAGTTTTGGGATGAAGTGAGTTTATAAATCAGGCTGTCAAAAGCTATCGGAAAGGAAGGAGAAAATTGCAAAATCAGTGGAAAATACTAAACCGCTCTCATCGTATTTCTCGAATTTTTTGAGTCATAAGCCCCTCAAATACGATTAACATTGCTGATGTTGTTATCCCCAAAAATTTGACAGACAATGATAATGTATCAATGGAAATGATCGAAATCACTGAAAATGCAGATAGAGAAGAATATTGTATCACAAGAAGTGACGTTGACAATCCTGCTGACAATGCTACTCGGAGAATTGTGTCTGCAATTGACCTGAGTAATGAATTCTCTGCTGATCGCAGCATACTTCCTACAGATATAACAGACCCAACTTTAAGACGAGAAATCATACAGCATGGTCCATGTAAGCCAACATGTGAAAATTATTTCACCAACCCCAAGGGCAAGCCGAACTTTTAAGAATCTTACTACCATCATACCAGAGGCAACATCAAGGTACAGAGACAATGGCTCTGCTACTCTCCAACATTGAACAGACCATATTGTGATGTGTGCTGGCTCTTTGACAAACAGAATTGACACCTCAACCACATGTGGATCGATGGTGTTCAAGCAAACACTCACAACGTGAGCTCAAAAATTGCAGGGCACAAGAAATCGGAATAGCATATCCTGGCTGCTGGGGCATTTGGACAGTGGATGAGTGGGAAAACAGTCTATGCAGAAACAGAGAAAAAGAGAAAACAAAATGTGTCGTTTTAGACTGAAGTCCTGCAGCAATTGATTGCCATAATTTTGACTCTTAGTTCCTTTAATTTAGCTCTAGATGGTCATCGTGAGATGGTCGGAGAGCGGTGTTGTGAGGGTGGGAATTTTCTGGGATTGGTTGCTTTGCTAGCTCAATATGATGAAGTACTATCTGAAGTAATTTTGCTTCTGCACCATGTGACGAAGTATATTAGCCCTGCCATACAAGAGGAACTTATAAAACTACTTGGTAATGCTGTTAGAAAATCACTGATTAGTAAAATCAATTGTGCTTTCTTTTGGTCGGTCATTTTGGACACAACAAGTGACATCACACGCACCGATCAACTCAGTGTTATAATCCGATCGGTTTCTATTGGTAAGGATAAACTTGAAATAAATGAATTGTTTTTAGGTCTTGTGGAAGTTACAAATGCTGAAGCAAGAGGTCTTGTTGACACTACCAAAAACTATCTAACAGGACTTGGTTTATCATTTTCCAGCATCAGGGGACAGGGTTATGACAGAGCAAATGTGATGAGTGATGTGCGGGCAGGCATGCAGAAAATGATCAAAGACATGTGTGACTCTCTGGTGCCCTTTGTGCATTGTGTGTCACATAATCTGAACCTGGTGATTAATGACTCAGTCGAGAGTATTCCTCAGAACAAAAAGTTTTTTGCAATCAAGCAAGAAATTTTCAACTTTTTTGGAAAATCCTTGAATAGGAGGCGGGAGGTTTCAGTTGAAAGTAACATTGGTTCTTTGACTTTTAAGAAATTTTGCACCACTAGATGGACGTCCCACATTGCTTCTGTGAGAGCTTTGTGTGACTGTTACGTCCATATCCTCAAGGTTTTGACAAGATTGTCCCTCATAGACGAAAATACTAGGAAGAAGATTGTAGCCATTGGTTTGAGAAAGAAAATGGAATCGTATGAGTTTATTTTATTTATTGTATTCTGAGAACGAATTTTGCATGCATTTAATATGGTTTCCAGGGAACTAAAATCTCCCAATTTGGACTTGTTGGCTGCGTTTCGACTGTTACATTGTATGCAAAACGAGCTACACCATTTACGAGACAACTATCAGTCGGTGTTGGATATAGCTACGGCCATAGCCACATCCTGGAAAATAAAGCCCATACTCACATACTTGCAACGATGCTGTTTTGGAAACCAGCGATATATCCATGATATTGATGGCCCAACAGAGTTTATTAATACTAACATATTTTATCGAACGACAGACGTTGCCCTGCCTGAGTTAGGTGTTCGCTACATAGGGCAGAACTTGGTGACATCCATATTTTCCTTTCTTTATCCACGCAATCTGAGGGATGCAGAACTAGGTGATATCGAAAACTCTGTATGTTAGTTGTTACACTCTTATCATCACGATTTCTCTGAAGACTTGATCTCAGAAATTAGAGCATTCGCCGTCGAATTTAAGGAAGAAATTGGTGAAAAACGCACAATGCAGGATTTTTTGCAGGTGTTGTATGACTGCAATCTAATTTCTTCTTTTCCACAGTTGTAGAAACTCTTGACGTTATTTTTTACAATCTCAGTGATGGTAGCCAGCACGGAGAGATCGTTTTCAAAGTTAAAACTCATCAAAACGTACTTCAAGGATAGAATAATGTCGACCTACCCATCTGGCAATTCTATCGATTGAAAACGTCAAAGCGAAGGCTCTGGATGTTTCAAATCTGATAAAACACTTTGCCTGGTCTGGTCATTTACATTTGTTTTGTTATACGGTTATCAGTATCACTCATACTGAAACTTTTACTGATTATTATCTGTATATAATGAGTGGCGGTTCTGTTAAAATCAAAGGACTTCATGGTCTGGTGCACAGTTTGAAAAAGCAAACATTTTTGCTTGATCATCATAATTTAGAAAAACAAGAGAATTTTGTCTTTTGGGCTCAAAATAAGGGTTTCAGAGCTATGACATAGTCAAAATTGCAAAATTTTCCGGACCCCCAAGGAAGGACTTACAATGCCCCTGGAAACCCCAGCTGTATAACCACTTTCTATGCGAGTGGATATCCTCGCTTTGCCCGGGGAGCCTCTAAGGTGAAAGTGTCCCAGGGGCCCCAACTACCGTTGTTACATGCCTGCATTTAAGAAAATATAATCTATTTTACGACAGACAAAGGTAGCTATTTTTTACAGCACACGGAAGAATATTTGGATTCTATCTAGCAGCCTTTCTTTGCAAAATTTAAATGTGAATTTTACGTGGACGTATATCATTAACGTTTATGCATGATACTACGAACCCTTTTTAAATGAATTTGATCTCGCAGTTTAATTGGTGCTTAGTTCCATTTACAAAAATTCTATTATTGATCATGGCTAATTTGGCATTATTAATTGTGTTTTAGTGGTCACAAAGTTTTATCTCTATGGGATTATTTGCTGTGAAATGTCCTGGTTAAGGGCATTTTCTTCTTACCCTTTTCTCGTGTTGAGCAGTGGACTTTATAGTTCATCTATACTACTATTTGATATTTCATTATTTGATATTTTATTTTTTGATATTTTACTATTTGATATTTTATTATTTGATATTTTATCATTTGATATTTTATCATTTGATATTTTATTATTTGATGTTTTATTATTTGATATTTTATTATTTGATATTTTATTACTTGATATTTGATTATTTGATATTTTATTGATGATAAAATAATGTGAGGTATGCTGATGGTTGGGAGCATCCATATTTAGTTTTGCAGGATCAAATGTCAGTGCTTTGAAAAGAAACTTTTTAGAGGAATGAATCCTGGTGATTTAATGTTACCAAATTTTAGTTTGGATCGTCAGTTTCTAAACCAGAGTGACAATGTATATAAACTACCAATTTCCCCCTTGAATAGAAGTCAACTTGAAAAGATTGGTTTGCTTGCTTTATGCTCATGAGCCAGTTTTATGGTTAGTATCATTTTAGGATCTATGAATATCAATTCCAAGGAACGTATGACATAGAATACGAGGTACGTAAGAGAACCAATAAATAAACGAAATTTAATAATAGCAATTCTAAGACATGACTAATGTTAGTGACTATGCGTAATGGCCACGACCTTTCCGGACAAAATTACTAACGGTGCACATCCCCTGCAAAGTCATCTTTCCAACGGCCTTGCAGCCGATGTATTAGTGTCGTGTTTTTAAGCTGCACAATCCTTAATTCCATTCATGGTGGCCTCTAACTTTGTAATGGTTCTAATCAATACACACTCAATATCATTTACTACTTAACAGAGTCCAAGAGGTCAAGTAAATATTAAGAGAATATGAGTACTTGAATAAGACCTTTTCCTTATTTACAGTTGTATGTAGGTTCTTTTATAACATTTCCAGGGGATCATATCATGTATAACTTAAGTGCTCGCCTATGGCCCACGCACAAACACAGTGACACTTTTGAAGACAGCAGATGAGAGCCAGCTGCTGACAGACTTGCAGGACAACACTGCTCGTTGGAAAGAGCATTTCCAGCTTCTAAACCAGCAGGGCAACGTGGATGAAGACGCTACTGGGAGGATGCATCAACGAGCACTGAGAGAGGACCTGGACATACCCATTAAATTGGGAGAAGTGAAGAAGGCCTTGAAGGAGCTAAAACGTGGAAAATCATCTGGTGACGATGGCATTCCAACTGAAGTTTTGAAGTGTGGTGCGGGGACTGTTGCGCAAGCTCTGTTGTCACCCTCCAATCTATGCTGGGAAAAATCTCAATTGCCTCAAGACTTCAAGGATTCACCCTTAGACAGCTCCAGGAAAAGACAGCTGAGCAACAACAGTCGCTCTACATAGTGTTTCTGGACTTTCTAAAGCCTTCGACACGGTTGTCAACCGTGTGACAGAGCCACTTTATGGAACGTCCTGAAGGCATATGGATGTCCTGACAAGTTTGTGAACTTGTTGAGACTGTTCCACGAGGATATGTCAGCCAGGGTAACCATAGGAGGTGATGTGAGTGATGCTTTTCCTGTCTGTTATGGCGTAAAGCAAGGCTGTGTCCTCACACCTACCCTCTTCACCCTTTATCTGGCTGCTGTATTAGAAGCCATGGGCACTGATCTATCTAAAGGGACTTATATTCGCAACTGTAGTGATGGAAAACTCTTTAACCTGTCACGCTTAAAGGCCAAGCAGAAAACACGTCAAATCTGTGTACTCAGCCCTTGTAGCCACAAATGCAAATGACATCCAATCCATTGTCGATAGATTTGGCTTAAAAATTAACACCAGCAAAACTGAATTACTGTACCAACCGTATCCACTCAACTCTGGTTTACAACATCCGAACTTGCATGTCAACAACGACACTCTTACATCAACAAACCAGTTCACATATCTTGGAAGTACTGTCACAAACACAAACTCCTCAGATGCAGAAATTGACCGCCGGATACAAGCTGCATCTAAGGCATATGGTGCACTTCAGTCTCGCCTGTGGTCTCAGCATGACATTAAGTTGAGCACGAAAATCAAGGTCTACAACACTGCAGTTTTTCCAACTTTGCTGTACTCTACTGACACCATGGTTATTTACCAGTGTCACATGAAAAAACTTGCCAGAATGCAACTAAGACACTTGCGCAGCATTCTAAACATCAGATGGCAGGACAAAGTGCCAGACACCACAGTACTTCAAAGAGCTGGCTGTGTGAGTGCATAGGCCATCATCACTGCATCACAACTGAGATGGGCCGGCCACGTTCGCCGCATGCCAGAAGATCGGCTTCCAAAGCAGATTCTATATGGTGAACTAGCTGCTGGAACCCGCAAAAGAGGTGATCAAAAATTGAGATACAAAGATGTTATGAAGCGACACATGAAAGCTTGTGGAATAGCTCCGGACACTTGGAAAAACTCTGCGCTGCAAAGGCCTACCTGGCGTGGCATTGTCCACAGAGCACAGAGAGCAGTTGAGGATCTACGTCTGCAAAAATACAATGAGGTACATAATCGCCGACATACTCGTCCTACAGGCAGTGGTTTCGTATTTGATAAATGTAATTGGCCCTATGCTGGCCTGTTGGCACACTTAAGAGCTTGTGAAGTTTAATATTCTCTCAAACTCAGTCTTCATAGTTCGCGATGGACAGCCGATGATGATCATGTGTGACTTATAGTAGTGTCAATCACTCGGAGTAAAAAGAGATAGAAGACGTTGTATAAGGAAGGTCAGTTTGTTTCAATTGGTTGTCTGTGTTCCAATATATGAAAATTTGTTCTCCTCAGTTTCAAAGAGTTCTTCTGCCACTTTTATTTGCATTGTGCTTTCCTGACTAAAATTTGCTACCATGTTTTCCCAACATTTTTCTTAACATTTTGTAGCTAATCCTTAAACAGCGATCACACTACTGGCGTGAATTTCTGATAAAAACGGCAGTTATTACCACTTTGTGTCCGCCATCTTTTTAAATACTTAAGTTCACCGTTTCCCTCATTGATCCAGGTCAATTTAGGGTTGTCAACAGTGGCTTTCCTTTGTATATTTTTTAGTTGATAGCGAAGGTTTCATGACAGTTCAATACCCCATGTCATGACCTATTCATTTCATTGACTTTTTGGATTCTAATTGGAATATCTTCAAGCCTTCTTGAGATCAGAAACTCAAGCGTAAGAGACATGGTAATTTGATGCGAGAACGACAGGTAAAATGGATGTGTTAGAGAGGAATTGAGGTACTTACCTCTAATCAAGGAGACGATAAAACGACTGTATCTAGAGATGGGAAATCTCCCAGGTCATTGTCAGCAAATTCAAAAAGCACTGAAGGGACCAGTCGGGTTACTAGTACTAAACATGACAGAGGAAAAGGAAGTCGACAACTATCAGACACGAAAATTGTAATGTGGGCAGCCAAGGATGTGGAAAGTGACAGTTTTGTTGTGCGGAGTAAGACAGCCACTCAGTCGAAGGGGAAGCCAACAAAGAGCAAAGGGAGAGACAATTATCAACTAGGGATTTCGAAACAGCACAGTGTTGATGACGACACAAGAGATAGGTTTACGTCACATCACAATATAATATGGCAATACCTCAACGTAAAAGTGACACTGTGGTCATAGAAAGACCAAGTATTGATGACTGCTAATAATGCAGTTAAAGGGACAACTGCTAATGTTGTCGATGGTGAAATTCCTGTATTCGAGAAAAAGAGAAGGAACATCAGATACATCCATAATATTTTCCTAGTTATAAATGCCCGTCATGTCAAATATTAATGGATTCATCTGAGCATGAACCTCTAATTTGTAAACCTTGTGCGCACTCAGTCTGTCTGTTATGTTTGAGCCGTTTAAAGCAATACCCGGTTCAGTTTGTATTGTTCAGTCTTCATCACAAAATGCTGCTTTGAAAGCAGTCATAAAGGAATGCAAGGATATGCAGAAGAAAAAGAAATTGGAAAGAAAAGAATGAGAGGGAAGAAAATATGCAGAGGAATATGAAACATTAACTGTCAGAAGTCAGGTTTTAAGAGGTAAGTTTTGTTATGAAGTATTATCTCTCTATAATTAAACAATATCATGAGAATACTAATATGTGTTTACAAGGACCTGTCAGAAACCACACTTGCAAGTCAACCATGCTAAAGACTTTTGCCTTTCAGCCTGGGAAGAATATCGTTGGTATTGGCTGGTTGCAAAGCACAGTGCAGACCCCATGGAGGTGTGCAGATTGACGTACCTACATTTGGATTTGTTAAAGTTGCCATGGTAGCTACCCACTGGATAAGGTTTAGATACAGGTTCATTAACCTTTGACTCAGTCAGTCGTTGAAGTTCTGCCTCCACCTTTTCTTCCATTGACAATGGTACCATCCTAGGTGGAGGGGTGCACTACAGGCTTCATCAATGAGTCAACAGTCAGGTGATAGTCGCCTGGCATGCCTCTGATACATTCAAGTACTTTTGGATACTATACAAAGAGTGATGCCTTGGTTAATAATGTCCGCTCTGCATGCACATTTTTGATGTTTTCTTTTAGCATTTTGTTGAGTAAACAGTGCCCTTGGGTCCTGTGATGGATGATGTAGTGTATTTGATGAGGCACGTTTTGCAACGTGGCTTGTGGCATGGTTGGTGATGTGGAAGTGGGATTGTTCTGGATGGTGTTGTGAACGAGGTGATCCCTTAGTGTTTTTTGTTGTCTGCAAGATGGCATGGGTGGCTTGGGGAAGATAGGTGCAGTCAGAGGATCAAAATGTAGTATAGAGTGATTTTTAACTAAGGTGCCTGAGACTGGATGATTAAGGTGATTATAATTCATGGCTAGTGGGATGTGTGAGTTTGTTCATTATCTGTTGAGTTTAGGAACCATGGCATCAGCCCATGTAAGAGTGAGAGCATGGATTTGACAGCAGCGACTATGTCTTGTGTATAGCTTCTGGTCTGGATAAAGTGGCAGATGTCATCCACTCTACATCAGAAGTCATGGGCAACATATGCCACCATCGTGATACACCTATAGCATCACATTTTTGCCAGACCAACCATGATGTCTCAACCAACCTTAAGTACACAGTCATTCATCACAACACTAGAGATGAACACGATAGACTAACTACTGAGAAATGCCCAGTCCACACTTTAGGGACCCTTTACCCCCATGGACTAAGCTTAGACTTTGACTTCCATGTGAAATATATCTATTCCTGCATTTGTTGTTGTCCTTCATCTTTATTTTTATTTTTCCTCCTGTACTCCATTGGTCCCAGTCCTCCTTTTCTCTCTATATATGTCATCTATGTTATATGTATTCCCCATTCTGTCATATGACTACAGCCTTGTAGGTTGAAAATTCACAGATGGATCATTATCATCTTCAAAAGGGCAGTAACATTACAAATTTATTTTATTTCATTTTATAGTTATTTACTAACCCCATGAGTCTACAACAAGAGCTTTTTAGATCAGTCTTTTTTATCATACTAAATCTACTTGTAAAGTATCAGTGAACAATCTAGAACTCACGCAATATTGTGACATTCTCCCGTTTGTTAAAATTTGGTTGGGATTAAGACTATACTACAGACTTTTATTCAATATAGTCTTTGTGTAGCAATTGGGTGACTCTTCCAGCCATTGTAGTCTGTCTTCTCAGTTGGCAGCTTGTGGCAAAATTGATGTAAATAAGCAAGGAAGGAAGTTGGTAGTGATGATCCTGGAGCATTTGGTGGCTTGATTGATAACTTCTTCACTGGTGATCCAGGAGTTGATTAAGTGGTTTGGTGGAGATAGCAATGTTGGTGGTAGGACTGAGACATCTCTTGGAGGCTGACGATCAACCGGTGTATTTAAATGTCATGACTTTATATGTTCTAGTGTTATTCTTGGTGTTCTTTCAGGATTCGGTCTGTTCAAGATAACGACTGTTTCCGAGTATACCTTTCCCCTTAGAACACAATCAAACATGAAAGTATTTAATAAATGACGAAAGCCTATAAATTCAATCCATAAAGTTCATAAAGTCTATTTCCTAACAATGTCTTTGAGTCTGGCTGGAAGATTTCTCTTTTTAATCCTTACTGTTTTACCTATGACTATGGGCAGAGGTGACTTGGCATGGTAGAGATTGAATTTTTGGCAGGAAACCATAGTTTTACCAAAAATCAGAGAACCAAAATTGTGGCAATTATCATTGTGTTGAGTCTATCTTCCCAATCATTTTAATTAAGTACATATAAGACTCATATATGACAAGTCTAAAAAACTTAATAGATTTGCATCTTTACTTTTCGAAGCAGTACTGTGCTTCATCCTCAAAATAAGTAATCTTTTCGGAAGCACACAGCCATATTTATATATAAATAAGATGGCAAACAAATAAAAACAAAAGTCTAATAATCCATTGAGAGAAAAAAAACCCAAAAGAGAAATGAAGTGTATATAAATTTGGATAATATCAAAATAAAACTAGTGGGATAGAGGACTGTTGGGAGTTCAATGAAGGGTGATCACATAGGATAATTAGAATTTCATGAATGAGCAGATCAAAATCATTGTCTTGGCATCGTGCTTGCAGAAATAGGACTGAGACTTGTCTTGGAGACTGCTGATCAACTGATGCATTTAAACATCTTGACTTTATATGGTCTAGTGTTGTGTGACAGACCTTGCCTCTCTTCTCAACTGGGTAGCTTCTTAGTCCTCTTTCAGGACCAATGATCTCGTACCAATAATTGCTCGAGTGCGCTCCAATGTGACACCAGTGTGCACTAACTCAAAGATTTTTTGCTATCTCGTTCGCCTTTAAGAAGGCTTCCAAGTAATCAGCATAGTCATTAAATTTCTCCAACAGGGAATAGCAAAAACCAACACTTTCAATGGCAGCCATCATGAAAAATGCCACTTTGTTGCCAATGTATTTATTTATTTGTTTATTTATTTATTCATTTATTTATTTATTGATTGATTGATTGATTTATTTATTCATTCAT
>JANTCA010075596.1:0-15080 GCA_024741275.1 Chironex yamaguchii
TCCAAACTCCATTCTGATGTCATCGCTAAATACCATTACTGTGTTGACAAGCGTATCTATTTGTTTTTCATTTTTGCCATATAGTTTCAGCTCATCCGTAAATAATAGATGATTTATCCTTACCTTTTGTCTCAAATCATACCCTGCTTTTACATCTGTCAATATCAAAGTCAATGGAATTAGGGCCACTACAAAAAGGAGGGAAGACAAACTGTCTCCCTGAAATATCCCTCTCTTTATCCTAACTTCTCCAAAGACATTTTTGCCGATGTTAAGTCAGTTCTCCATGTATTCATACTGTTTTCCAGTAAAAGACACCATATTGCTTGCAATTCCAAACATATTCATGCATTTCAACAGCCATGTATGTGGTATGCTTTTCTATAGTCAATCCAGGCCATTCCTCACCCACATAAACGCTTCTTGCAACTTCTCATTACCATCTTATCAATGAGTAACTGATCTTTTGTACCTCTTAATTTCCTTCTACAGCCTTTTTGTTCATCCACAAGCAATTCTTTTCCTTCAGGGTGTTTATACATAGCATCCGCAAGGACTGAGGTCAGCAGCTTCCACATTAGAGAGTAGGCATGTTATTGGTCTAAAGTTGCTTGCTCTAAGCCCATTTTCCTTGTCTTTCATTATTAAACCCATTTTTCCTCTGGCCATCCACTCTGGCACATTGGGGATAATCAATCATTCTTGGAGATGTTTAGCAATCCTGTCTATACATGAAGTGAATTTCTTGAGCCAGTAACCCTGCAACCCATCAGGTCCCGGTGTTTTCCAGTTGGGTACTTTCCTAAGTTGTGCTCGAACTTTTCCTGAATTTATCAATATATCATCTAGCTTTGCATCCACATACAAGATGGGTGACTGATTCATTCTTTTCTCCACACAGCCCGCATAAAGGACTACCCCTTGTTTTTTCAATGTTGAATTTAACCGCATTAGTCTTCAAAGCTTGCACTTTTGCCGCAAAAATTAGTGCTTCAGTCTCATTTTTCACATCACTTTTCCTCATCCATTCCCACATTCTTTCTTTATCAACGTTCTCTGGCATTTCACGCACAAAATGCCCATACATCTTCTTTCCAGTCCATCTGGCAACATATTCATTTTCAATTTCTCTTTTCAATGCGTTCTTTTCTTTTGGTTCTTCACAGTCACCAATGCTGGCAATCTTTGCTCCCTTCACTAGGCTGTCAGTTGACATCTTCACATATCTAGCCAAGTTGTTTTCCTCTGTCCTAGCACACATTTCAACACTTATTAAACCTCTTCGTCCATTACACCTTGACACATCCATCTTTGTATGTTTGTTTGAAAATGTCTATGCATTTGTCCTCTACACCATGCTTTTTCATTGCCTCTGGTACTCATTGATGTTTAATTGGGCCAAAGGCCTTCTCATAGTCCACAAATGCCATGAAAAGCAGCATCTAGTAATCATTACTTTTTTCAAGTACTTGGGTTGATTTATGTAGTTGGTCAGTTGTAGAGCAGCCCTTCTTATATAATATGCTGCTTGCTTTGGTTGTTGTTGTTTTTCTACTGTGTCTTTTAAAGTTCATATTTTAGTTCGTAAAGTCTTGTTCTCTTAGACGTCGCACACTGTATGTTGCAATATAGATATTGGAAACCCGGGGATCCTTAGCACCCTCTGCTTTTTGGCTGCCGGGGACTGAGGGCTGATAAGTTATGTATGTCTTCATGATCTGGGATTGAACTTTAACTCACCATGCTGGTTCAGTGCATATTGGTGAGTGATTAGCAGTTCCATATATTTAATGGTTTGTGTGCCTAGCTGTTGTCATGAGATCATCTGCCTAGCCACTTTGTCTATCTAAAGCCATTAACCCCATGAGTTTTTCCACCTAAGGATGACATCCAAAGCCCTGCTGCAGACGCTTTCACTATTTGCCCATAGTTGGAACCCTTCCAGGTGCTACCACCCTGGGTCAGAGTGGCCCTGGGATAGGTAGCGGCTAAGAGGTGACTCCAACTTCCTCAGAAATCTAACACTCCTGTGTTAGGTTCCCACTACGGGATGCAGTTGATACTCAGTACCCAGACGTAGAGTAAAGGCATACTGTACCTTTAATCCACTATGAATCATCCTTTTTCCACTAAAAAATTGAATAAAATTCTCTTCTCTTCACATCAAAAGACAGTTTACTGCCCTTAGATGTCGACAACTGTCCCCCTTTTGGTCTTCCAAGCCACACGAACGTGACCCAGATGAGAGGCTTCCTGTTGGCTGCTCTAATACCTCTCCACTATTTCATCTTGTCAGCTTGTTCTTACCGTCCACAATACCAATTGAATTACACTCTTAACTGGCTTGACCCGTGCTAACATGTTCTCATTGGTGACACAGTGGTGCCAGTCGATTCAAATGGCTTTATTCTTGGCCACACTAATTGCTAAGTTCCAGGCTTGCAATATTAAGGCTGGTCTGGCTGTTCTTCAGGGTGCGCTTGGTATTGGCATGCCAGACATTGTTCACGTGAACTTCTTGTACTGTTCATCCAGGCTACCTACTTTGCAGTCTCTTTTAAAAAAGATCATGAATAGCATCGGCAACAATGGGTGCCTCTGCTCATGTCCTTTGCTTGCTGAAACCAAGACTCAGCCTCCGACTTGCTCATAATAGCACTGTGAGTATTACTGTAGAAATCTGCTCAGTTTAGGTTGGACTCCATAAGAGCGGATCACTTCCCACATTACCTCATGCCTGATGCTATCGAAGGCTTTTCAAAAGTCGATGAAGCAGTCTCAAACCTGGCTGCCCTTCTCGATGCTAAATTTCTCAACCATCAAGCACAATGTTAGAATCTGCTGGACACTGCTTTGGCAGCTTTGTAAACCCGCTGATTCCTCAGAAAGGTATGGTTTGACTGCAATCTTTCCAATACCACCATCAGAAAAACTTTACACATGTATTGATCAAAGAAAAGGTATAGTAATTCTCAGACTGCGCCAAGGCTCCTTTCTCTGGAAGCATGACTGTTATTGAGCCAGTTCACTTGGCTTGCCTCGTTTCTTCGTATCATGCCTGTTTGCAAAGTGTATGCGGGTAACGTGCTAGTTTTTCAACACCAGTTTTAGGAGCTCATCTGCCAGATTGTCTTGCAAGGTGGTCTGGTCGTATTAATGGGATAAGTTTCTAAAGAAAATAACGAATAAGGACTCCAAAAGGCTGTTGTTCATAGTAACAGGGTGGTCATTTTGTAAGGTTCCACTGTATGGACAAGTTGCAGAGAGAGCTTTTACAGTGACATTGATGAAAGAATTAAACCAAGAACTTCCAGCCTTGAGATCGCTTTGTAAAATATGACACATTGTATGACAAAAGTGTAAACTTTGGGAGTGCTTGATAATTTGGGGATTTAACTACCTTGAGGATGGCTGGAAAATACCTGAAACCTAGTAAACTGATACGTTTGTCATTTTCCAGGGATGAAATTAAATAATTGGGGAGAGGGGTATGTAAACTTTAAAAAGCACTGCTTCTGTGGTGGTGGTGATTATTTATCAGTTAAAAGGAAGAGTATGTTATTTTCTTTGCTAATGAGCATAAGGGTCACACTCAATATTTTTGTACTTTTGCAAAGTGACGTCCCTTAATTGGATTGATGTTAAATACATATGAAGTCTAGCCCTCGTGGATTCAGTTTCTGATATTTAACAGTTCCAGACAGTGAACAATATGCTTATGACATCGCCTGCTTTGTTTTATGTTTCGACAACAACGTGAGATGATACTTGTAAACCTCTTATGATAGGGTAGATTGAAGCCACTGCTGCGTTTATCACGGTTCCATTTTCTGTTTATTTTTTCCCAGGGCCTCATCAGACTACTGGAACATCATACAAGGATGCTTGAAAGGGTAGAAATGACAAACCCAGCTATCAAGTCTTTTGTAATCATGATGAATAAATCATGGCCAATCTATTTGTGGTACAAAACTTGAAAATCAATTTTCAAGGCGATTTAAGTCATGATCCTTAGATAAAGTTGTTTGGTCAACAGTGGATACGATATTCAAATAACAGCACTAGTGACAAGGGACGTGAAAGTTCTACCCAATCGTCTTATAAGATGCTTTTCTTTTGATTTCGTGTACATTGTAGTAATACGGCAATGCACTTGGGTTTGAGCACTAGGTATTATTGGTGTCGATTGGAAGGAAAGGTAACGGCTATCGGATCGTTTGCACAAAGTTTAATAGCGGTCAATGAGGAAGTCTTTGTGATGTTACAGACAGTAGGCAAGGCAGTAAGAGTTTATGAGTACCTCGTTTGATTTTATGAGTACCTCGTTTGATTTTATGAGTGTCTCGTTTGATTTACCTGGTTGCGAGAGGAAATCATGACGATGGAGGTATGTAATTGCAACCTTGGTGTAAATGTGCCCGTTAGACTACCTAGCACATGGACAGTTCTTGCTGTTCTTGATGAAGTATATTAAGGTGTATAGGTTCATTACTCGCTTTATGATATGTTTACATTCTTTTCTTCAGGGTAATTACGATATGGATCCACTTTTTATCATTGCTCCTGGATCTCTTTATAATTGGTTGACAGGTTATGCCAAGATCTCTGGTAGATTTATTTTCAGGTAAGTAATTTCCCAAACATAAATATGGTCAGCTTTTTTGGAATTTGAATGAATTAGGTACATGATATATTTCCTATTTTTCAGACCTGTTATAAATTTCGATTGAACATTAACTTGGTATGTTACTTTTTCTGTTGCTTGTTTCTCCTTTGCATGATATAAAGCCCTAATCTGATACATCACGCGAATCCCTCCCAGTCCTTTTACCTTACGTTTCTTATTTCTAGCTATATTCCTATCATACAGCAGCATTTATAAGTACATGTTCGTAAAATTTGGCCTTCGCTTTTCAATTCCACTGGGTCGTAGCCAGAGTGGTTGAAGGCACAAACGGCGTTGTAGTTTCCGATAATCTGAGGGTCACCGATCTCGGGGACGCAGATTATATTGCGTACCTGGGAGAAACTGAGGCGGACTCACAAACTTTTATCGACAACCTTGGTAAACGGGCTGTTATGCTGGGTTTAAAAATCAGCGCTAGGAAAACAAAGTTTCTGGCAGACTATCCAATGATCCTTAGTCTGAATGGATGGCGCCTAGAACAAGTAGACACATTTATCTATCTTGGGACGACCTTCAGCTGCGGCGGCGTCGTCAACTTTTCTGAAGAGATGAGTGCGCGAATCGGCAAAGCCAGCGCAAACTTCGGCAAACTGCGGTTGTAGAAAAGCATTCTTTGGGTTGTGAGGGAATGGTGTAATCAAGGAAGACTTTTCCACTGTGTCCGTAGTTGTGAAGTAGAAAGTGTTGCTTCACTGGTAGTGCTTATAATAGTGGCGTATTGAATTATTGGGGTTTGTTGTCGTTTTGATATCTTCCTCAGCGTTCGATTTTTTCTTTTCAGTATTACGTTTTGTGGTTGTTGACAGTTGGCAGTTGGCAGTTTTTTCTTATGCCACTGTTATGGATGGAATTTACTAATTGTTCGCTTAACTCTGTCATTTTTCATTCTTATTTTTCAGATTTATCTCTTGTCATAAATTGTTAGATTGTCGTAAAGGGGAGCTAATAAACCACACAGACTTGCTTCCCGGAATTTGTAAAGTAAGTTTTGGTAAACAAAGTTGTCACCGTGTCATTTATATAACACATAGACAGAAGAAATTCCATGGTTGTTTGCAAATAGTAATCCATAAAATGCATAGTTTCATTTGAAGCCATTTGGCTATCACAAATTGTTACATTTACAGTCTCTCTGCCTTGTATGGTGAGCAGATCGATTTCCTAGCGTTCTTTTTCTTCTCAATTTGTTTGATTTTACTGGCTGTTCTTCTCTTGCATCTTTCTTCTCCATACTAATTCACACGTTTATTATTCATTATCTTGTTTTTATTAGGTCGTAACAACAGAAGTAGATCACGGTACGCTTGCATATGGCATTGCTATGACGCACGACATCGGCTGGAAGTTAACATATTCAGGGGATACAATGCCATCAGAGAATTTAATCAATATAGGTATTTATATATGTTGTATTGGTTACCTCTTTACGTTGCCATAATGTTTATTCGTTCTCATATTTTTGCTAGACCATAGGTTTGTTTCTGTGTCTTATTTGATAAGCGTTCCATGTTGTTGTTTGGTGCAAATATTTTTACTATTTTATTCCATGCCAGTGTTTTCTGTGTTTTCGTTTGATGTGTATCCCTGCTATTTTTTCGTGTTCAATGTTAAAGTGTTGTTCTGCTTCCGTGCTATTTTTTTGCGTTGTATTGTCACGTTGATTGCTCTTTTAACTTGGTTTCAGATTTGCATTCATTTTTGTCATCTAAATTCATTAAGTTGTTTTCACGTTGCAAGGAAGTGGTGGCATATGATAAACAAAAGTTGCTCGTAAGTTCCGCTGTACAAATCTTCAACTGCTCAGACCTTTCCTAAAGCATGGCTTGTTATATTGTCCTATTTGTCTTGTTACAAACACATCAGGTAAAAATTCAACCGTTTTGATCCATGAAGCCACATTGGCCGACGAGCTGGAAGAAGAAGCTAAAGAGAAACATCATAGGTGAGTAGTACTAATCAATGCAGTTTGATGTGAGGCACACGTAAGGGTTGGATTTGCTGTAGAGATTGTTCCTGGTTTGTTGGCGCTGCCATTTTTGTTATTTCTAGTATTTTCATAGGCCTTCACTCATTGCAGCAACTGGTATTTGAATTTAAGTTGATTCATCTAACAGCCACCTTGAAAGAGGCAACATTTACAGATAGGACCTTGACAAGTGCTTATTGATAATAGCCCTCTCTTGCTACACATGTACTATACTACCACGCACACATTGTTTAAGTATGATAAACAAAGTATTGTGACTGACACTTTCGAAAGCAATACTATATGTGTTATACTTTTTTCAATCTTGCGAAAGTTTGTCATTGAGATCTTACTGTGACTGATAAAATATGGAAAGCTGGTAACAGGTTGATAGTTTAGACGTGATTAAAGTTCAGATTAAAAAGAGTTAGTTTAAAGTGAACGTTGGATCATTGTAGGTATAAATAGCGATACTTTGGCAGACTTACTGTAGCACCGGTGGACAAAATGAAACTCATACAAGGCAACAATTTTAGATATTTAGTCCTATACCAGCGGACGTAGATTATGTCTTTCCTTGAGTCATCACCAGACAGGAGTTAACTGGTGTAAGTACTTGAATAACCATCTAGAAAACTTGAAAACTTGTACTACCTTTTTTTAAACTTGGAAATATATTATTGCTTTAGATGCCCTTGTTTTTAAATTTGGAATTATTTACTTATTGTGCAAAGGTATTTGCACAAAAACGCCATTTACACCAGATATAATCAAGGTGAATTGTTGTAGAAAATATGAATTAACAGTGAAACAAAGGCTGGTACTTATTTCAATTTAAAGAGACTGGGGGCAAAGATAAGCCTAAGCTGAAAGTGGAATCCAAATAGAATGGCTTTAGGTTAAAAACGTTTGAATTAACAAGAAACCTTAAAACCAAGCTCATTGTAAGTGTTGGTAGCGCAGAAAAAGTTCAAAGAAAGACATACAGTTTGAATTCAATATTCTCTGTGCGACTAATTGTTGCATATCTGTGATGATAAAGGGAGCCATCGCCATATTCATCTTTGATTACCTATATACTTAAATAATGATTTCTAAACTTTCTAAACTTTTTTTTCAAGCACGTTGTCTCAGGCTCTTGAGGTATCTACAAAAATGAATGCCCGATACACGCTACTAACACACTTCAGCCAAAGATATCCCAAATTGCCCGTCTTGAATGATGTTGTGAAGGATTCAGTAGCAGTCGCATTTGATCATATGGAGGTAAGACTTTTTTGATGTTGCTATTATGTACAACCAAAATCATGATTAGAATGAAAATTTATGTTGGGGAATGTAAAACACAAGAAGAGAATTTGAAATGAGACCTCGTATTGTTGTTTTTGAAAACCTGTCTATTCACTGATGTTTGAAGCAAACTTTGCCATTAATGGTCTTCGACTTGTTTACATAATTTACTTTCGTCGTATTGCTATAAATACCTAAGTAGCATTTGAAAATATTACTGGGGTGTACCATAGTTATTGGACGGGGAGTTTTTCCCCTAGAATAAATGTCGCTGTCGCCTGGGTTTGAGATGGTTCGGCCTCCAGGATATTTTGCAAGAGAATTCTGTAATATGTAGCAATTTTTCTCTTCTTATCTTAGATTTCCATAGAGGATTTTGCAAGAGTGGCTACAGTCTTTCCTAAACTGGAGAGATTGTTTGAAGATGAGGAAGATAGCTAGCTACCCCTATCTTAGTACTACTATTATCACCATGTTGTTGAAAATGCATCACCTGTGTTTGTTGTTCTTAATAAGTTGTTACGGGTCTGTAAGGCCACTACATATTTGTGTCCTGCTGAATGCTAGGTACCGTAGTTGTGTTTACGTATTCTGCCGGTTGCTGTTGCGTCTATCATTAAAAGTGATGACTTTGTAGTTGGGTCTAATTCTTACATAGAAAAAACCTTTTGTTTTTTTGAGTCACTTTGTATTTCAATTCTAGTCAACTATACTTTTTCCTTCCGCACCAAATTTTGTCTTATTTTGTTTATCCTTTCTTACATTTTTATTTATCCTTTCACCTTTGACCCATTTGAAGTTTGCATGAGGTATCTACTGTATAGTTTCTTCTCGTTTATGCATTGGAGACTATCGTGTTCAACGATTGCCCCTTTCCCATTTCCTCAGTGTCCTTAAACAGATTAAGACCCAGACACTTAATTACCTTCCTCGTAATATTTGCGCGTGTAATTACCCTTCGCAGTCGTCAATATTTAAGTGCTAATTATATTATTGTAATCCATGTTAGCTACTTTTCCGTTATTTACGTAACAGTACTATCCATTACAGAAAAAATTAGTAAAGCTTTTTGA
Source organism: Chironex yamaguchii (assembly GCA_024741275.1). Classification (NCBI taxonomy): domain Eukaryota; kingdom Metazoa; phylum Cnidaria; class Cubozoa; order Chirodropida; family Chirodropidae; genus Chironex; species Chironex yamaguchii. Next base: position 9,017 of record JANTCA010075596.1, read on the forward strand.
CATAGCATATTTTCACACATTTTGTAATCCTTCTAGGTACACATTAAAATACGGTAATACCTAATAGTCTAAACCGCTATTTTTACAAACTTATTAATTTTATTTTCATTGCAAACGATGCAGTTTAATGGTAAATACGTTCTGGGCATGGTTTGGCTACCGGTATGTGTTGCTTTTTTATTTCAATTACTGTATTACCGTCGCATACACCCAGATTTTAAGATGCAAAAGTGTGGACTCTAAAATTACTTTTCGGCTTATATACTAAATATGCAACGCTAGACGATAAAACGGACGGTGGCCCAAACGTCTATGACAATAAGCTGTCAGTAGAGCAAATGAACGCTTTGTTGGGAGAAAGCAAAAAGGATGAAGTGTATGATGACTGAAAAATGTCGGCATTGAACAACATGTGCCTTTTTGTATTGGCTTTCTTTCCTTTAATCAAACATGTCTGCTATTCAGTCGCATGTTTTCTCTGTACTGCAAAATTTGGTTTTACTGCGAATTTGCTCTTTGTAATTTGGCGTAAGAAGTTTAATATTTTAGGCTGGCTTATACGAAGTGTATGGTTGTATTGTGGAATTTTTCCTCCTAAACTTGCAGACTTCAGCGTAAACACCCATGCCTTTGCAATAACTGACAATAGTATATTTGTTGTAAAGCTGGCGTGTACGTAAATATAGATTAAATCATTTCAACTAATTGTGAGAGGAAACAGGACGAAACGTTGAATAATACCGTAATGTATTATTATATATTTTACATTTTTTACATCTGTTTTATATATAATACACGTAATATCATGAAACGTTTGCCAAAACGCCTGGACAAAAATGTCAAGTATTGTTAAGCAGTGAAGCTGTAATTTTGGTAAATGAAAACGTACATATTCTGGCAGAGACACATACGTATATTTTGTAATAGTAATAGACTTGTCATCGTAATCAGGAGCCGTGTGTACGTAACTTACCTTTAATGTATTACAAAACTTACTGTTAGCCATTTTGTATTGAGTTTGTTTTCTGATTAAATGGTGATCGCTACATTTCAGATTGGATGAAGAACACTATTGCAGCTTCCTTGTGCATTATTTGTTTGATTGCCTTTGAAGGTTAAGGACTCAGATATTACACTTCAAAGCCTAATGCAACCTTTGAGGTTGTAAGAACTTTCTCCTCTGTCTCTTTCAGCAACTTCCACCACGGATTCGACAAAGTCATTGCTTCTGACTCTCGTGTGTAGCGAAAAGGAAACGATATTGTGTTGAATTGACATAGCATGCTTAAATTATACATTGCATTGTGGTTGTAGTTTGTATTGCTCTCTGATTTTATCAAAGGATGAATATATAAATCACTTAAACCCACCATCAGTTTATAGTTTATAGATCTTATTTGTCCTTTTTGTTGTCGTTTGATGCTATGTATATTTTGAATAGGATGACCACGCTGTTTTGACAACAGTTGGGTTTCGCAAAAATGGAATAGATCAGTGCTACAGTCAATTATATATTATTTATTTGTTCTTTCTTTCCTATTCCCCTAAGACCTCAAATAGGTATTTTTTTTGAAACATCAAATGGCCAGTGAGTTGTGTATATGTGTCGAGATTGACCAGCGGGAAGGCGGGAAGCCTTGATATTTTGCACAGGATCTAAAGAATGTTAAAATTTGTCAATACTATCATAAAAAATTCTAAGTACCCATGAGGGGAAGTGATTTACGGCAAGAAAATGCATTGTGACATATTTGTCTAGATGTGACTGTGCTGCTTCTGTAAGACTTCGCAGTACAAGCCGAGCACGACCCGTAAGTGCATTTTTAGTAAGAGAGAAAAATGGACCACTGGAGACACGTACGGCTTAAATATTTTTTATGCCCAACTTTTCAAGAAATAATCCTGTTGTGTGAAATTTATCCCAAACCATACTTGTAAAAGTGTAATATCAGGATAATGAAGTAGTTTCACAGGATAAATGTATTGCAGAACTCATTTTAAGAGAGTCAGGTTGGTTGAGGAGGGAATATTGCATGGATGGGAATATATGTAAAGACGGTAAATACTGCAAAGAGGGGAATAACATGAAAAAAAATATTGCACGCGTAAAAAATATTTAGGGATAGAAAATTAATTAACAAGTTTAGTAGTAAAAGTTTTGGATTTTTTCTTACGTATTACTGTCCTCTCTTTCTTTCAACTTTCTGATAACACAGGAGTGACAGAATGCACTCAAAATTATTTCTACCCCAAATCAAAAACAAAAGATCACCAACAAACAGCCATGCAAACGTGAACTTGGTTCTCATCTTGCAAATAGAATTATACTGATAAATAAAACGAGTATATGTACAATAAACCTTGATTTAAGTCTCAAATAGAATTCACCCTTATCCATATTTAATGCACTGACTGTATTTTGTTTAAGACTGTGTTAAGCTAAGCATTACTGAGCGAAGTTAACAGTGCAAACTTATCGCCCTTTGGAGAGAAAAATTGCAAAAGATACATTGCAGGCTATGCTACAACCTATTATTCAAAAATTCACAAGCTTGTTTTCTTCTACAGTATGGGAGTAAGGCTCCAAGCTTACTCGTTAATCGTTGCACACTGTCTCGAAGTTTATATTTTTTTATCGATTGGGGTGTTAAATAAGACTCACGCTTGTGGTATGGAAATGCAACACTTCCAAGTCAAAGTGATTTGGAGTAGAAAGACAAGTGCCAGAAACAATAGCGCATTCACCTAACTTTAATTTGGTAATGATTGATGCAATCCATGGATATGCATTACCACAATGTTTGTAGGCAAGCAGAAGTGTTAGTTTGTGTGGTTGCACCTTGACCAATAAATGTGTACACAAGCAAATAGCCATTTCTCATCAATCCATGATTAGATTTGGTACACTTGATGCATTTAATAATACAAAAGTATCAGCTTTTGTTACAATCCTGGTTAGACAACACTTGACTTTTCTTCTGTCTTCTCGATCTCAACCATTATTCCACTTCCACTTGATTCTTTTTTCAACTTTGAGCTGATTTTTTGCATTAACTGATACAGAACACGTAAAAATACTTTATTTGCTTCCACTTCAGCATGGCAACACTTTTGAAAGAATGCCTTGTGTCTGCCACATTTCCGTAAAAGTCGCAAACTCACCAGCTTTTTTGAAGGTTCCGCTCCTGTAACGGGTGATTTGCTTTGCCAAGCTTGGTCAATTGAGCTGACATTGGCCGCAAAGGTTTTTGTCCATGTGCAATGCGTGTTTCCATGCTTTGCTAGTTTTGCTCCAAGGTTGCAACATTCGGAAGCAGTAATTCTTCTTACTGGTAGCCTGGTCTGTCTGCTTTTCTCTGTTGGAATGCCGTCTGTATTTAAAAAATAATGAAAACCATACATTATACAGCTAGAACGTGGTAAATATGATAAACAACACAATTTAAGACCTGAATCAGAGCTCCATTATCAGGCAAGTGAAAGATGAATGCTATTTAAGTAGTATCGCTTTTAAGTTATCAACACGAGTAGCTAAGTTGTGTTAGGTTTTGCAAGCATTTGCAACGAGGGAATTTGAGCAGTACGAATAGATCTCATGGTAACAGACTTATCACAAGATTTCTTCAACGGTTTCAGTTTCACGCAAAAAGCCATTAGTAAACATAACAGTTACTACTGTCCAAATAGGGGTTTCTCCCTAAACGTTGTTGTTTCATTTACAGTAAGATTGAAGTGATAGTTGTTGTTTCAGAATCCAGATGGTAAATAAAACCGAAAATTGCATAATTTGTTCGTCGTCTCATTTTTGACATTTTCTTAATATCGCATCTAAATCAGGTCACATATTGTTGAGTTATGTTACTAACAAACAGACAAAAAAACCGCTGAATTTTAACATCATGCACTGGGCTTGAGTGCGTTGCTATGGAATTACAGGTAATGTAAGGGGTTAGCAACACAGAACTGCTGGGCATAGCAAATAACCTCACCGCAATATCTGAAAGGCTGACTCGTTTTACATTCCCAGTAAAATTGACAACATATAGTGATCACAGCAAAGAAAATTGACCAAACTAGCATCTTATAAATATTGGAAGTGCAATGATAAGTGACAGATAAAAAGATAGCGATAACTTTGACAAGCCAAACCACACTTTAATTTGCAAAATACGCTTCGGGTATTCAACAGCTATCTTCAGTTGACATTGATTACGGTATGAATCTATTGGAATTTATAAACAAACAATAACCTATAAAGTTATATAACAATTTGACAGGAAACTACCTACATTGATAATGTAATGAAATACAGTGGTTTTCATAGTTGTTGATGCTTGGGAGTTTCGAAAAAAACTATACATAAACACGTTACATGAAAATCAACCAAAGCTACATAGTAAAGGAATGCCGACCAAAGTGAGACTGGGAGAAGATAATTCAATGAAAAAGGAAAGATAGGATAGAAAATGTATTGGGGTAAGTATGTGAGGCTGAGATTCACATGTAACAGATGTTTGTTAAACGTAGGTTCTAGCCAGGTAACATGACAAGCTTCTTTTATATTGAGTATATAGATAGATTGGGTAGGGTCTAAGATGGCAAAGCAAGCATCTGAGGAAGCGTTCATATATTCGGGTGATGTCTGGAAATGTGAGGGCTCCCATCAGTCAGCCAATGCTCTGGAACACAACTTGATAAATAGAGAAAAGCTGGAAACATGGGATATTTATTAAAGTTATCCTTTAACAAAATTAGTATGTGTAATGAGTATCTTGTGGAATTATTTAAATTATCCTTACAGTAAATATCTGTATAAATAATCAAAATTCTCCTTACAGTAAATATCTATTAAAGTTAATACAATTATCCATAAAGTAAATATCTATTAGAATTATCAAAATTATCCTTACAGTAGATCCTTAAAGTAAATATCTATTAGAGGTATAAAAATTATCCTTGCAGTAGATATCTATTAAAATTGTTATAATCATCTTACAGCAAATATTTATTAGAATTAGTATAATTATCCTTACAATAAATATGAAAATTATTATAAATATCCTTACAGAAAATATCTATTAAAATTATTATAATTATTCTTGCATTAAATGTCTATGAGAATTGCCAACAGTTTCCTTACAGTAAATAACTATTAGAATGATCAAAATTATCCTTACATTAAATATATATCAGAACTATCCTTAAACAGAATGGCTCTTAAAATCTTTATATCTAATATTTTAAAGTTATGCCTTTCTTTGAATAGTTGTTATTTCTTCATTCGGCATAAAATAGTGCGATTTGTAAAGAGAACATGTTTTTGCCTTTAACATCTATCATAGTTATCGTACACCAAATTTCCCTGCCCTTGTTAATATCCTCGAACTCTTTTATTATAATGACGACTTGTTATTGTTATTCTCTATAATCGACGTAAATAATTCACGACTGTGGTTTGAAAGAAGGAACGGCACGTGGTAAAAGCGACTTGAGGCATGATTCATGTTAATTAACTTCCTGCGGAGTAAGTGTGTCATTTCTCTTCAACGACAAATAACATTTAAAATTTGAAAACAAAAACACCGTTCATCCATTCAATTCTCTCTCCCACGTGTTAACTTACACTATACTTTGGGGATAACGTGTTTCACTGGTTTCTTACATTCCTACCTTTAAATCATTCAGTTCAAGAACCTTTGCATTTCTGAAGTTCTACATATGTTCCTAACTTTTGCAGAATGTTATCTGTATCTGTCTCTGTCGCGTAGTTCTTCAATTTTATAGCAGAGACTAGAAGCAGACAATGACGTTTGCTTTTCACTTTTGGTTCGGTGGTCCGGCAGAATATTAACTGGTGTTTTACAGACCACGTTATGATATCGTTCGTGAAAAGCTGAACACTGTTAGGAGTAAGGTCTCAATTTCATGCTCTAAAGATTTTGCGATGTTTCAGAATACATGAATTTCTATTATATATGTAGACAAGAGCTTTATCATGACATGAGTCGTATGCTTTTTATGAGCTCATAAAAAGCATACGACGCATGTCATGATAAAGCTCCTG